>LPNX010225487.1:116744-137057 GCA_001517045.1 Pseudotsuga menziesii
TACTAGGATAACTTAAAGGGTAGGTAATCCTTGGAGAACTACGCAAAACGTATAGATCAAGGGTTAGAGTGTCACACATGCCTAGACCCAGTCTAGGGCTTAGAGTGCCTTCTTGGTAACAGACCAGGTGCCTCAGCCATGGGCTGCATAATTTGACCCTAGGTCAAACACTTGGTGACAGACCAAGTGCCTCCATTCTCCTAGAGAATGGCTACTCAGAACTAAGTTGAGTCTTACCAGTACTAGATTGGTCAACATTGTGGTCTCGAACCAGATGTCTACCATTCAACAGAATGGTCACTCAATACTGGGTTGAGTCTACCTAGGGCATAGCTGGGTCTATATCATGGTCCCAAACCAGATATCTACCATTCAACAGAATGGTCACTCAACACCGGGTTGAGTCTTCACCGTGGTCCCGAATCAGGTGGCCCCATTCTCCTAAGAGAATGGCTCTCGATGCTGCCAAGAAAAATCAACACTCTCTTTGAGCGAGAGAGGCATTCTCTGCCATACCAAGGTTGTCACAAAAGTACACGAACTTTGATGCTGACAGAGGCTTGGTCAAGATATCTGCAATCTGTTCATCTGTATGAATGTACTGCAACTTCAAAGCACCTATTTGCACCAGGTCTCTGATGAAATGATACCTCATTTCACTGTGTTTCAATCTATCATGAAACACTAGGTTCTCTGAAAACTTTATGCACTCTGATTATCACAATGGATTATCGTTGAGTCAAGCTTACCCTCGAACAGATCAGATATCAGTTTTCTGAGCCAAACTGCTTCCTTGTAGGAATCACTTGCAGCAATATACTCTGTCTCAGTTGTACGTTAAGCTATGGAATCCTGCTTCCTGCTGGCCTGAGAGATCATTGCTGATCCCATACTGAAGCAATAACCAGAGGTACTTTTTTGGTCAACTGCACTGCTAGCCCAATCTGAATCACTATATCCAGATAACATTACTCCACTGCTGGAAGTAACCCTGGGCCCATAAGTGTTGGACATGCACTAATTAAGAGCATTCTCTGTGTTTGGTCTCGTATGCATGAGGTGCATCCAGGATCCAAAAAGCTGTCTATACAGAGTAGAGTCCATATTCTGTGAACTGGTAGCTGAGTCACCCAACTTTGTTAAGTTGATGGTTATGGGTACGCCCATAGACTTGTAATCCTGCATCCCAAATCTTTGCAAGATGTCTCCTGCATACTTTCCTTGTGTCAGGAAGATGTTGCTTGGCTTTTGCCAGTATTCTAAGCCAAGGAAGTAACGCACTAATTCAAGATCTTTCATCTCGAATTCAGAGGTAAGCTCCCTCTTACACTGTTCTATCAATTGTTCAGCACCTGTAAGGAATAAGTTATCTGCATATAGAACAAGTATCAAGACATGATTATGAACAACCTTAAAGTACAAGTTAGACTTAATTGTCCTTTTGGAAAACCCCAAGTCATGGAGCAATCCATCCATCCTCGCATACCAAACTCTTGGAGCATACAAGGCTTTCTTCCCAAAGCCTTTAGGTTGTTCAACATAAGCTTCCACCTTATTGAGGAAGATTGTCTTTACATCTGTCTGATGTAACTTCCATTCGAATAATGCAACAAGTGAAATGATGGTCCTAAAGGTATTATACCTGGCAACAAGAGCAATTGTCATTACTGGCTTTCCTGTTGGTCTAGGAACAACTTCCCACACATCATTCTTCATGATTGAACTGTACTCTTCAATCATGGCATCAACCCATACCTGTTGACTGGTTGCTTCTTCGTATGATGGAGGTTCTGTATTGTCAAGCTGACTCATAAAGCCCGAGTACTTCTGTGGTCTTTCTCCGAAAGTCTCGGGAGGAGCTTTAAACTTCTCGCTTTCTTGGTACCAAGCTGATCTCCTTTTGTAAGGAGGAACTTCAAGTAGTTCTTCTGATGGATTTTCAGTGTCATCTAGAATTTGATCCTCAAATTCCTCTTCCTCCCTTTGAGTTTCTGAAACTGGAAACTCTAGTGGATTTACTTCATCTTCTTTTGAGAGCTCTTGTTTTTGATACACAACTTTCTCATGGAAGACCACATCCCTGCTGACTATCTTCTGTAAGCCTAGAAGTGCTATGCAGTGAAGGTGTTCAAATCTTCTATGCCACATCTCACATGGATCCACTGCATGGGTGGGATCCTCGGAAACCTTGTAACGACCTTCCTCTTGAGCCCCAATCTGTACTGTTGAGCTTAGGTCTTCATCCTTTGCCCATGGAAGGACTTTCATGTCCATAAAGAGGACTCTTAAGCCCTTGTCCTCTAAGCCAACAATAGATAAAAGATTCTTGTTTAAACCAGGAACATAAAGAACATCATCAATATGATGAACTATACTTGAGTCAAGTTGAAGTGAAGTTGAGCCAACTCCTTCAATCTTGTAAGTGGAGTCATCTCCAAGTTCTACCTGAGTGGTGAACTTCTTCTTTCTGTAACTGGTGAGAGCTCCATGGATGCCTGTCATGTGCTTGGAGGCACCACTGTCCACCAACCAAGAAGTGGAACAGTCTGAGAAAGAACCAGTTAGAGCAGAAATCAAGTAGTACTCTCTTCTAGGCTCTTCATCCTTGTTAGCCTTGGTTTTCTTCTTATTCTTCTTTGGTTCTTCATCTTCTTCTTCTTCTTCTTCTTTTGCTTCTGCAACAGATGCTTGAAACCTTCTCTTGGGTTTCTTCTTGTTCTGCCTGCAGTCTCTAGCATAATGTCCAAATTTGTGACAACTACAACATTCCACTTTAGACATTTCAGAAAACTTACCCTGAGGTTTCTTTCCCTTCTTTTGCTGAGGGAAAGGCTTCTTGAATTTCTTTGTCTTTGTTGCAAGTGCAAGGTTGTCCTCCTTGATTACCTTGCCAGCCTTCCTTCCTTCTTTTTCTATGCAATCATGCCAAAGCTTTTCAAAGGTTGCTTGATTCTCTCTTCCATAGACGGATGCCATAAAGGTTTCCCAAGAGCTTGGGAGACCATCAACCATTGTTTGCACAAGGTCATCTTCATCAACAGTAATACCAATGGCAATGAGTTGATCTCTTACCTGTGCAATCTTTGTGAAGAAGGAACACACGCTTTCATCTTTGTTCAGCTTCAAAGTTCGTAGCCTCTTCTTTAAGTCTCTCTTCTGACTGGGAGCCTTCTTTTCATATAGGTTGACCAAAGGATCATACCATTCTTTAGCAGTCTTCAGAGATGTTATGTTGGGCATCAATGACTCTCTGATAGAATCATAGATGATTCTTCTAGCCTTACCTTGCTTCCTCTTGTAAGCAAGCCTACCAACATTTGTTGTTGGCTCTTCTGTGACATTAAGAACGATGTCGTTCAAGTCATTCTCATCTATAATGTCTGTTAACGTGGGTTTCCAAGAGTTGAAGTTGGCTGAACCATAGAGCTTCCCGGTTTGAAACCATTGGTGGCCATCTCTGCCACTTAGTCAAATGTTAGATCTGCAAATCTTATCCCAAGATCTAGTGAAAAACAACAACAATGTCCCTTTACTATGTATTCACATGCTAAGCTTTGATTCCATGTTGAATTTTAGCATTAGCATAAATACTTAAAAAATTTGCAGATTAACTTAAACAAATGACAAGTGCAGTAAAATAACATTCATCATATCAACACAATGGACACACGAGTTTTTCACTGGGGAAACCTTCAAAGAACAAAAACCCCAAAAGCATTAGTAGCTCATTTCGTAAATGAGATGACTTGGAAATTCTTCAAAAAGTTCCTCAAACCCCAATCTGGGTTAAACCACAATTTACAGTAAGATTTTCTTAGTAAAAATCAGAGCAAGGGTTTCAAACCCTAGTAACTGAAATTTCCAGATCTGACTGGAAAAAATCAGTACTGTCCAAAACAACAGTCTGCTCAAAAATATCAGAGCTGTCGAAAAATATCAGATCTACCCAAAAATATCAGACCTGTTCAAAAATATTAGATCTGCCCATAAATAACAGATTTGTCCGAAAATGGAAAGAAGACTACCTGTAAAGAAGGTGGCTGCCCTGATCTGAAGATCTGAAGGTGACTGCCCTAGATTTGAACTTGGTTGTCCAGATCTGAAGATTTGAAAGTGGCTGCCCTAGATCTGAACTTGGCTGCTCAGATCTAAAGATGGCTGCCCTAGATCTGAAGAATGGTTGCCCAAATCTGAAGATCTGAAGGTGGCAGCCTTAGATTTGAACTTGGCTTCCCAGATCCGAAGATCTGAAGGTGGCTGCCCTAGATCTGAACTTGGTTGCCCAGATCTGAAGGTGTCTGTCGTAGATCTCAAGAATGGTTGCCCGGATCTGAAGATCTGAAGGTGGCTGCCCTAGATCTGAACTTGGCTGCCCATATCTGAAGATCTGAAGGTGGTTGCCCTAGATCTGAACATGGCTACTCAGAGCTGAAGATGGCTGCGCTAGATTTGAAGAATGGTTGCTCGGATTTGAAGATCTGAAGGTGGCTGTCCTAGATTTGAACTTGCCTTCCCAGATCTGAAGATTTGAAGGTGGCTGCCCTACATCTGAACTTGGTTGCCCAGATCTGAAGATGGCTGCCCTAGATCTGAACTTGGCTGAAGATGAGAGTTTGGCAAAACCCTTAAGACAGAAAAAATAAAAACCCTACCTTAGGGTTTGTCTTCAATGGAGGATGATGATGCCCTAGCTAGACTCATCCATGCTACGACACAATCACAGAATCTTCTTTCTTCAACCTTGAGCAGTTGTACCTGTGAGAGCAAGTGTGTGTAATAATGAATTGACTTGATCTTCTTTTATAGCCTTTAGTTGCCTGTAAGTGGACCAAAATTAGAAAAGATAAAATAATAATATTTTATTCTTTTTCTAATTTCACTTTTACCTTCTTAGCAAAAAAGTCTTTTAAGTATTTTGACTTTTACCAAAAGTACTTTTTTATCTTTGACTTTGACCTGTGGTCTAAAAGTCCTTATGTATTTTTGACTTTTGACTTTAACCTTTTTCCAAGTGCCCTTGTGGTCATTACCTATAGTCCTTTTAATTCCAAAAGTACATCATCATAAGCCAAGAGAGTTACTACTGCTTTTATCTCACACTCTGTGTGACACCTAGATCTGGTACTAGGATAATTTAACCAAGGGTAGCTAATCCTTGGAGAAGTACACAAAGCACATAGATCAAGGGTCAGAGTGTCACACTTACCTAGACCCAGTCTAGGGCTTACAGTGCCTTCCTGGTAACAGACCAGGTGCCTCAGCCATGGGTTGCATATTTTGACCCTAGGTCAAATACTTGGTAACAGACCAAGCGCCTCCATTCTCCCAGAGAATGGCTACTCAGAACTAAGTTGAGTCTACCAATACTAGATTGGTCCACATCGTGGTCTCGAACTAGATTTCTACCATTCAACAGAATGGTCACTCAACCTAGGTCTCAACACTAGGTTGAGTCTACCCAGGGCAGAGTTGGGTCTATATCATGGTCCCAGACCAGATTTCTACAATTCAACAGAATGGTCACTCAACACTGGGTTGAGTCTTCACCGTGGTCTTGGACCGGGTGGTCCCATTCTCCTAAGAGAATGGCTCTC
This sequence comes from Pseudotsuga menziesii, assembly GCA_001517045.1. Classification (NCBI taxonomy): domain Eukaryota; kingdom Viridiplantae; phylum Streptophyta; class Pinopsida; order Pinales; family Pinaceae; genus Pseudotsuga; species Pseudotsuga menziesii. The sequence continues at coordinate 122,339 of LPNX010225487.1, forward strand.
GATGCTGCTCAGAAAAATCAACAGATGATGCGCGGTATCAGGCATAGGGAGTTGGCACTGTTTCATTTCAGAGGGAGTCTGGCAAACCCCTCGGTTTCCTTGATGTGTTATATGTTCTAGGACTGACCAAGAACCTTATATCTGTCTCCACTCTGGAGGACAAGGGATATCAGGTGAAGTTTCGTGACCATATAGTGTATATCAGGCCCAAGGGGTCAGATAGGAGCTTGGATCGGGTGATTGGCAGAAGGACAGGAATCTGTACAGACTACACTTTGAGCCTGCAAAGGCTCTAGTCAGCAGTAGCAACAACAGTTAGGGTGAGTTGTGGCATGGGAGGATGGCACACTTACACCATGGAGCACTGAAGCATTTGAGATAGGCAGTCGATGGAGTTCCTCAGGTACATGAGGAAAAGCATAATCACTGCAAGGGTTGTGCGTTGGGGAAGAACATCAGGAAGCGTTTCCCACAGAGTGAGCACAAGTCTAAGGAGCCCTTGGACTTGGTGCATTCAGATACATGCGGAGTTTGGACCTATGAGTGTCCATTTGCTTAGTGGTTACAGTTACTGCATAACCTTCATTGATGACTATTCCAGGAAAACTTGGATCTATTTCCTGAAGGCCAAGTCAGAGGTCTTTGAGATGTTCCGAGAGTTCTCTCGCGGAGAACCAAACCCGAAAGAAGATTCGGGTGTTGAGGACAAACAACCGGTGTGAGTACACCTCCAATGAGTTCATAGAGTATTGTTTGGTAGAGGGGATCAAGAAGGAGCACACAGTGCCCCATACCCAACATCAGAATGGAGTTGCAGAGCGGAAGAACCGGACTATGGTAGGAACAACCAAGGCCATGCTATTGGATCAGGGATTACCACTATTCCTAGCCGAGGAATACATGATTGCAGTGTGCATTCAGAACAGGTGTCCCCACACAACTTTGGGGAGGAAGACACCAGAGGAGGTCTTCACTGTCACTCGGCTAGACGTGGGTCACATTCACATATTTGGCAGTGTTTTCTATTGTCAAGTTCATGCTGACACTAGGAAGAAACTGGACCCTTATGGAGAAAAGGGGTTACTTGTTGGTTATAGCGAGACTTCGAAGGCATACAAAGTTTACATTCCTGCTTGCAAGAGGATCATTGTGAGCAGGGATGTCTAGTTTGATGAGGAGAGGGCCTTGTAGAGATCTGTGGACTTACCAGCAGAGCAGTAACCAACACAGGATACAGGGATCAAGTTGGAGGAGTTAGATGTATAGGTACAGGTACAAACATAGGGCACAAGTTCTGGTAGTCAGAGGGAGTAAAGTGGACAGGATCCTCCTATCTTTGAAGGGGAGGATGAGCAACAACAGGAGACAGACATCCAACAACCGCAATAGGTAGAAACTAGGCCAAGGCTTAAGTGGTTCAGATCCACAATACAAGATTCCAGGAAGGTGGATCTTCCACAGAGATCTTTTAGACGGAGTGTACCACCAGAGAGACTCAGTTATATGTCACTGATGACAGAGTTGATTAACTTTGAACCTTCCAGTTTCGAGGAGGCTGCACAACATGACGTGGGGAAAGAGGCCATGGTTGAGGAGTATGACTCAATCATGACGAACCGGGTATGGGAGGTTGTGTCGAGACCTGAAGGCAAGAAGGTGGTAGGATCCAGGTGGATCTACAAAGTGAAGCATGCAGCAAACGAAAGCGTGGAGAAGTACAAGTCATGCTTCGTGGCAAAGGGGTTTTCACAAAAGGAGGGTATTGACTATGAGGAGACCTTCGCCCTAGTTTCCAGGTATTCTTCCATTCAGACCATTATCTCTTTAGCAGCAGAGATGGGTTGGTGAGTCCATCAGATGGACGTTAAGACTGCCTTCCTCAACAGAGTGATAGAGGAGGAGGTATATATTGAGCAGCCAGAGGGGTTTGATGTGGAGAATAGGGAGACGCATGTATGTAGGTTGCATAGAGCTCTTTATGGGCTCAAGTAGGCACCTGGAGCATGGTAATCGAGGATAAACAACTATCAACGGGAGATGGGATTTCAGCGGAGTGAGGCTGACCACAACCTGTACTTCTTGATAGGTGAAGTGCCTCTCATACTGGTCCTATATGTGGATGATGAAAGACCTTGCAGTGGAGTTTGATGATGAAAGACCTTGGTCTGATGCATTACTTTCTGGGCTTGGATGTTTGGCAGAGAGATGGATGCTTCTTCATTGGACAAGGGAAGTATGCAGTAGAGATCTTGAAGAGATTCATGATGGAGGAATGCAAGCTAATGGCTGAACCTCTAGTTTCCAACTGGAGGAAGATTGATGCATCAGGGCTAGACGGATTTGATCCTACCTTCTATCGTCAGCTTATCGGATCACTTATGTATCTGGTCAACTCTAGACCAGACATCTGCAAAATTTTCTTTAAACTAGGGCTAAAACAATATATTTTAACTGAAATAACCACACATGAACTTCTTTACAGTATGCAACGGAATATAAAACTGAGAACCATTTACAATATCAATCACATCAATAGAAACGACACAATCCTTTTGTGTAGAAACTCTCGGACAAAACCCAAGATTGGAAAACCGATGTAGCAGTATGAGAGGATATTTTTATTAAGAAAATACAGAGCTTTTACAATATCAGAGAATGAATTTATGCCCTGGATGGCAAAATCGAAACACCCAAAAATCATTGAGAAAAACTTGTGAGATGGCATGGTTCCCAAGGCAACTTGCTACTGTACGACCTGCTGCTATTGCTGTATGGTGTACCTTCGCTGAAGTCTCTTGTCTCTCTCCTCTGCAATTTAGGGTCGTCTTCCTGTGTTAGTGTTCTTTTGTCTTCTTCGCCAAAATTCTCTCTCTCACACTTCTTCCTCTGTCTTTGTCGAAATGCAACTATGTCCTCTTCACCAATTGATCTCTCTTTTATAACTTTAGGTAAAGGGAAAACCCTAATTTCACTTTCACTTGAAGTCGATAAACAATTAGATCACTTTAATTATTTTAGGAAAAATAATTAAATACAATTGGCTTCCTAATTTAAGTCTTCTGCATGCAAGAACACATACATGCAGGAAGACCTTCCTTGTTGTTGCTAGTTTAACAACATCAACTTTGCAATCAACTCTTTAAGTTAGTTCATGGTGGACCCTCAGAGTGCATTGGACGGCTGCGAAGCATATACTTCGCTACATTAGAGGTACAGTGGAGTATGCTGCGAAGCATATACTTAGCTACATCAGAGGTACAGTGGAGTATGGATTGGTTTATGAGCGTAGGGGGAGTGTACAGTTAGCAGGTTTCACAGATGCTGACTGGGTAGGATGTGTAGAAGACAGGATGAGTACTTCAAGTTGTTGTTTCAGCATTGGGTCAAGGGTTGTCTCTTGCTTCAGCAGGAAGCAGAAGTCAGTTGCATTGAGCTCGACATAAGCTGAGTACATGGCAACCAACATGGCTGCTTGTGAGGGTATGTGGCTGAGGAAGTTACTATCAGGGTGGTTCAAGTGTGAGCTAGAGGCTACAGTAGTTCACTGTGACAATCAGAGTGGCATCAGGCTATCTGAGAATCCAGTGTTCCATAACCGGAGCAAACACGTAGACATCTGGTACCACTTCTTGAGAGATTGTGTTCAGAGAGGAACCATTTGGTTGGAGTACATACAAACACATGAGCATGTGGCAGACATTTTCACCAAGGCACTTTGCAGATAGAGTTTTGTGAAGTTAAAGGATAAGTTGGGGTTGCTATCGAATTCCTTTCTCGTTGAGAGGGAGTGTTAAACTAGCAACAACAAGGAAGGTCTTCCTGCATGCATGTGTTCTTGCTTGCAGGAGACTTAAATTAGGAAGCCAATTGTATTTAATTATTTTTCCTAAAATAATTAAAGTGAGCTAATTAAGTGAAAGTGAAATTAGGGTTTTCGCTTTACCTAAAGTTATAAAAGAGAGATCAATTGGTGGGGAGGATATAGTTGCATTCTGACAGAGACAGAAGAAGAAGTGTGAGAGAGAATTTTGGCGAAGAAGATGGAGGAGCACTAACTTAGGAAGAGAGCCCTAAATTGCAAAGGAGAGAGACATGAGACTTTGGCAGAGGTACAGTGGTACAACAATAGGCCGTACAACAGCAAGTTGCCTTGGGAACCATGCCATCTCACCAGTTTTTCTCAGTGATTTTTGGGTGTTTCGATTTTGCTATCTAGGGCATAAATCGATTTTCTGATATTGTAAAAGCTCTGTATTATCTTAATAAAATATCTTGTCATACTACTGCACCGGTTTTCCCATCTTGGGTTTTTCCGCGGGGTTCCATACCCAAAATAATAGTGTCTATATTGTGATGTGATGTGAAATATTTCTCAGTTTTATATTCCGCTGCATACTGCAAAGAAATTCATGTGTGGTTATTTCAGTTAAATTTAAATATACTGTTTTAGCCCTAGTTGACCTTTAAAAGAAAATTTACAGTCGTTGGCTACTATTGACTGAGATGAATGCCAATTTCATTTGATGGCCGATTATTAGCCTTTATACTATTGTTAGCTGCTTGGAATAGTCCCCAAATAATTTTGGTCAGCCTGGAAGAGGCCCTAAACAGTTGCCACCTGCTGCACTGAGTTCGGTCTGCTATGGGATGCCCTAAACAAGGCTCAGACTATTTTAGGGTGCCCTAGATAGGGCTCAGTCTGTTTGGAGAGGACCCTTGTAGGGTTAGGCACACATAAGCCAAGCCCTAAAGGGCTTCCGCCTGCTGGAGATGGTGAACAAGCCGTCACGACTGCCTTAAATAGTTGGGACAGACTTCACAGATGTCTTTTGAACTTGATCCACATCACACGCATGAGAGAGAGGAGCAACAGATAATACCCATAAATACCTTCTTTCTTAAAGATGTAATAATCTTAGATGATGATAACAAATGAGGAGCAACTTTATTTATAGTTCACCAATGGAGGGTGATTCCACAAAGATAGGGTACTTGGATCAATACTGAGGGTGCTTGGTCCCTTAAAGGGATTCTTGGTTCTTCAAGTGGTTTTAAGACCATAACAAGCCAACTCAAGTGTTCTTCATGGTCTTCATGACAACTCAAAATACATCATCAAAAAATAAGGAGGATTATTAATACATCATCAAAAAATAAGGAGGATTATTAATACATCATCAAAAAATAAGGACGATTATTAATTGTTTTATCTCGTTTTCCTCATTGACTTCATGGTCGTGTGCTAGGTATCTCAATAAGGGGTGGCCAGTCCCTTGAGAAGGTCCCACCACTCATTGACCAAGAGGAGTACATCACTTGCCTAGATCCTGTCTAGGGCTTCTAGTGATGACTTAGTAATTGACCAGGTGCCTCAGCCCCAGGATGCATCAAGTTGGCCTAATGTTAACTACTTGGTAACTGACCAAGTGCCTCCATTCTCCCATAGAATGGCTCTTAGCCCAGGTTGAGTTTTTAAGTCCTAGACTGAATCAAGTTCCTGGTAACTGACCAGGTGCCTCCATTCTCCCAGAGAATGGCTCTTGATGTTGCTCAAAAATCAACACCCCTACTCAGCGAGGGAGGCATTCTCTGTAATACCAAGTTTGTCTTGAAAGTATACAAACTTTGTCAATGACAGAGGCTTGGTCAATATATCTGCAGTCTGCTCATTTGTACGGATGTATAGAAGTTTCATGGCCCCTCTCTAGACCATATCTCTGATGAAGTGATACTTCATCTCAATGTGTTTCCATCTGTCATGAAACATTGGATTTTATGAAAGCTTTGTGCAACTCTAGTTATTACAATGGATAATAGTTGACTCAAGCTTTCCACCAAACAAGTTAGAGAGTAGCTTTCTAAGCCACACTGCTTCTCTGCAGGCATCACTGGAAGCAATATACTCAGCTTCTGCTATGATTTGAGCTATGGAGCTTTGTTTTTTGCTGGACCAAGAGATCATGGCTGATCCCATATGGAAGCAATATCCGGATGTGCTTTTTCGGTCTATTGCACTACCAGCCCAATCAGAGTCAACATAACCATGCAACATTACTCCACTGTTGGAAGTGTACTTGAGCCCATGAGTAATAGTACCTCGCAAATATCTAAGCACATGTTTACCAGCTATCCAATGTATGTGCTTAGGGTCATACATGAATTGACTCAATGCACTTACTGCAAAACAAATATTTGGTCTAGTGTGCATGAGATACATCAAGGATCCAATAAGCTGTCGATATTTAGTAGGATCCATTGTCTTTGAACAAGAAGTTGACTCATGTAGCTTCTTCAAGTTTGTTGTCATGGGTGTGCTCATGCGATTGCAGTCTTGCATCCCAAACCTTTGTAATATATCAATAGTATACTTTCCTTGTGAAAGGAAGATCTCACCTAGCTTTTGCTAGCCCTCTAAACCAAGAAAGTAGTGCATGGGACCCATATCCTTCATCTCAAATTCTGAAGTGAGCTCCCTCTTACACTGAGATATCAGTTGTTCCTCTCTAGTAAGGAACAAGTCGTCCACATATACAACTAGTATTAAGGGATGGTTTTGAACAACCTTGAAGTATAGGTTGGAGTCAACAACACCCTTGGAGAATTCCAGGTTGTGGAGGTAATTGTCAATCCTCACATACCAAACCCTTGGAGCCTGTTTGAGCCCATACAGAGCTTTCTTTAATTTGCACACGTGAGATTTCATTCAATGAGTCACAAAACCGTCTGGTTGCTCAATGTAAACTTCTTCTTCAACTTTACCATTAAGGATAACCGTCTTTACATCCATTTGGTGAAGTTTCCATCAGAAGACAACAATGAGGGAGATAATTGTTCTGATGGTGGTATACGTGGCAACTGGAGCAAATATGTCATCATAATCTATGCCTTCCTTTTGAGAGAAAACACGTGCCACAAACCTTGCTTTATATTTTTCAATGTTGCCATCAACGACATACTTGATTTTGTAGAGCCACTTAGATGTTACTACAAACTTCTCTTTTGGTCTTGGGACTACTTACCACACATCATTTTTCATGATAGAATTGTATTCCTCTATCATGGCATCGTTCCATACCTGTTGGTTTGCAGCTTCCTTATACGTAGAAGGTTCTGCTTCAATGATCTTGCTCATAAAACCTGAATACTTCTAGGGCAGCTTGCTTTCTTTGAAAGTTTGAGGATGAGCTTTAAGTTTCTCGGCTTCTTGCAACGTTTCTCGAGCCCAAGCAGGTTTTCTCTTAGAAGGAGGAACTTTAAGCAACTCTTTGTCATGCCTTTCGGATTCTATGGGAGCATCTGAAATTGAAGGCTCATCCTCTTCTTCTTGCTGATATCTTGAATGAGGAGAATCTGAATTTTTGAGAGGAGATTCTTCTAGATCATTTGGAAGCTCTTTAGAATGACGGAAGGCAGCTTCGTCATCAAATATCACATCTCTACCGACCTTGATGTACCTTTGACCAAGAACATAGATGCGATAAGCTTTTGAGCTTTCACTGTAACCAACAAATGTACCTTTCTTTCTGGAGGTTTCTAGCTTTGATCTCTTTTCTTTTGGCACATGAATATAAACTGGAGTGCAAAAGATCCTATGCAATCAACTGCGGGTTTCTTACCCGTGAATACTTCATCTGGAGTCTTTTCCCCCAAAATAACATGAGGACTAATGTTTTGAATGTAGACAGCAGTACCGACAACCTCAGCCCACAGAGATAAAGGAAGATCAAGATCAAACAACATGGCTTTGGCAACTTCACAAATTGTCCTATTCTTCCTCTCTGCAACTCCATTCTGTTGAGGGTTGTATGGCACAGTTAGTTGCTTCTTGACAAAAATCATCAAACTCATTAGATTCAAACTCACTTCCATTGTCTGATCTTAAGGTACGGATGTGCTTTCTTGTCTGGTTTTCAATCAGAGCCTTGAACTCTTTGAACTTATCAAAAGTTTTACTTTTAACCTTTAGGAAGTAAATCCATGATTTGTGAGAGTAATCATCTATAAACAATACATAGTATAAACAACCACTTAAAGAGGGTGAAGTCATAGGTCCACATATGTTTGAGTGAATTATATGTAAAGTCCCTTCAGATCTACTGTTACTCTTAGGAAAGGATTTCTTGGTATTCTTGCCTAAGGCACAACCTTTACAAACACCATCATGTTCATAAGGAAACTCAGGCATACCTGTTACCATCTTTTGAAGACCAGGGAGAGCTTTATAATGAAGGTGCCCAAGCCTTTGATGCCCTTAACTCACATGGATTGATTGTACTGTGAACAAATGTCTGAGTGGAATGTCCGGATGCCTTGCGAGGCATCCCTCTCGAATCCCAATCATCTCCGCTGAGCTCAGTTTTTCATTCTTTGACCATAGGAGAACCTTTCTATCCATGAAGATTACTCTGTAGCCTTTATCTTCTAATCCTGCGACTGTGAGGACATTCTTCTTCAAGCCAGGGACATAGTATGTCCTCAATATGTTGAATAATCCCAAAATCAAGTTGAAGTGATCCTGAACCATCTCCTTCGATTTCATAGGTGGTATCATCTCCAAGTTTTACTCGAGTAGTGAACTTCTTCTTTCTGTAGTCGGTAAGAGCTTCACAAAATCCCGTCATGTTTCTTGAAGATCCACTGTCCACCAACCGGGAGTTAGTAATTGGCACTATAGGTGATAGATCCGGAGAGAGCAGAGATTAGGTAGTATTCTCTCCTTGATTCTTCTTCTGTGGAGGACTTAGTATTCTTCTTCCTCTTTGGTTCTTCTTCTGCTGTGGATGCTTGGAATCTTCTTTTGAATTTTTTCTTTGACTGCCTACAATCTTTGGCATAATGTCCCATCTCATGACAATTAAAACATTCAATCTTTGATACATCAAGGTGCTTACTTTGAGGCTTCTTCTCTTTCTCCTTTGGAGGAAAGGATTTCTTGAACTTCTTTCTTAAGGAGGGGCAAGGTTCCCTTCTTTAACACCACTAGCTCTGCGTTGAATTCTGCCTTCTTCTTCCAAGCAATCATGGCATAGTCTTTCAAAGTTTGGCTGAACTTCCCTACCACTTATAGCAGCCAAAAAGGTTTTCCAAGAACTAGGAAGACCATAAAAAACAGTTTGAAGAAGATCATGATCATCTACTAAAGTACCAATAGTTGAGAGTTGATATCTTACCTGAGATATTTTTGTGAAGGAGGCCACACCTTTATCCTTCTCCATCTTCAAATAACGAAGCCGGTTCTTCAGGGCTCTTTTCTGACTAGATGCTTTCTTTTCATACAGATTGGTCAAGGTGTCAAAACATTCTTTGGCTGTCTTTAGTGGGGTTATGACATGCATCAAGGTCTCTTTAATTGAATTGTATATAATCCTTCTTACCTTAGCTTGCTTCTTCTTGAATGCTGCCCTCCCTGCATTAGTTGTAGGTTCTTCCACAGTATTGATGACCAAGTCATCAAGATCATTTTCTTCCAAGGTGGCCTTAAGCCTTGCTTTCCATGAATTGAAAGTGGCTAACCCTTTAAGTTTGTCTGCTGGCCTAAAAATGGTTGAGGCCATCTTTGATCCAATAAAAGTTTGCTACCTCATTCTGCAATTTGTCCCAAGGTCTATGGAGCCTACAGTGACCTGCTTAAGCACTGTGCTCTTCACATCGACAACTCTTATTCCATGTTAAATTTTAACATGTATGTAAATTTGATAGTAGTGACAACTCTTTTTAGTAATTGCAGACTTTAAAAAAAATGAGAAAGATAAACATTCATCCACAAGATAAAACACAATAACACAAAGATTTTTTACAGGGAAATCTTTGAAGTACAAAAAATTCAAAACAATTAAAAATCCATCCTTTAAATGAGATGATTGAGTTTGTGCATGAGCAGACCTTTACATCCACTTTGTATTTGCCTCTAGGGCACACATAGCAAAAGAATCCTGTTGGAGGATGACTGTTCTGTACATGTCTGCTGCCACTTGATTCAAACCCCTAGCACCAAGAAGAGATGTCGTTGGATGTTGTTGGCTGCTGTTGACTGTACTATTGACTAAGATGAATACCAATTTCATTTGATGGCTGAGTATCAACCTTTATACTGCTGTTAGCTTCCTGGAACGGTCCCTAAACAATTTCGGTCAGCCTGGAAGAGGCCCTAAACAATTGCCACCTACTGCACTGAGTTTGGTCTGTTGTGGGATACCCTTATAACAAGGCTCAAACTGTTTTAGGGTGCCCTAGATAGGGCTCGATCTGCTGCAGAAAGCTCTAGATAGGGCTTGGTCTGTTTGGAGAGGACCCTTGTAGGGTTTGGAACACATAAGCCAAGCCCTAAAGGGCTGTTGCCTGATGGAAGATGGTGAACAAGCCTTCACGAATGCCTTAAATAGCTGGTACAGACTTACAACAGACTTCACAAATGTCTTTTGAACTTGATCCATATCACACGTGTGAGAGAGAGGAGCAACGAATAATACCCATAAATACTTTCTTTCTCAGAGATGTAATAATCTTAGATGATGATAACAAATGAGTAACTTTATTTATAGTTCACCAATGGAGGGTGATTCCACAAAGATAGGAAACCCTTTTAATCTTTTGACCATTGACTTTTACATTTTAATCTTTTATGGCCCATTAATCTTTTTTTTTGATTATTTGACTTTTATTTTTTTATTTTCAATCTTTAATGGTCTATTAATCTTTTCTTTTGGCCATTTGACTTTTTTTTTTGTTTACTCTTTTATCTCATGGTCCTTTACTTAGAGTGTACTTGGACCAATACTGAGGGTGCTTGGTCCTTTACTTAGAGTGTTCTTCAAGTGGTTTTAAGACCATAACAAGTCAACTCAAGAGTTCTTCATGGTCTTCGTGACAACTCGAAATACATCATCACAAAACAAGGAGGATTATTAATTGTTTTATCTTGTTTTCCTCATTGACTTCATGGTCGTGTGCTAGGTATCGCAACAAGGGGTGGCCAGTCCCTTGAGAAGGCCCCATCACTCATTGACCAAGAGGAGTACATCACTTGCCTAGATCCAGTCTAGGGCTTCTAGTGATGACCCGATAACTGACCGGGTGCCTCAGCCCCAGGATGCATCAAGTTGACCCAATGTCAACTACTTGGTAATTGACCAAGTGCCTCCATTCTCCCAGAGAATGGATCTCAGCGCTAGGCTGAGTTTGTAGTCCCAGACTGAATCAAGTTCTTGGTAACTGACTAGGGGCCTCCATTCTCCCAGAGAATGGCTCTCGATGCTGCTAAAAAATCAACAACTTTGGCTAACCCTTTACCTTATGTTATCATGTTATGTTGTTTTTGCTGTAGGTGTTACATGATTTAGGACTGCTTAAATAAGGGATGGTTTGCAATATATTGTAGACCTCAGAGAAAGTGGCAAGAGGGTTGTAGTAGCCTTGTGGTGAGCTGCAAGAGGAGGGCTGAGGGCAAGGGGTATATTGCAGACCTTAGAGAAAGTGGCAAGAGGGCTTTAGAAGCCTTGTGGTGAGCTGCAAGAGGAGGGACGAGACCCTCGGAGAGAGGCCGACGACAAGGGGTAGCTAAAGAGGAGGGAGGTTGAGGCTTGAAGAATGAAGGTTGAGGGTTAAGAGGGAGGTTTAGGGCAGTTTTTAGGGTTTTAGGGCAGATTTTAGGTTTTTTGGAATTTTAGGGCTTTCAATTATTTCGCTCCAGGGTTTTTAGGGTTTGAAATGAAAGGCTAAATTTGTAGGAGCAAGGGCCAAAATTTTAGGAAGGCCAAAAGTTTAAAAAATAATTTTAATTTTTAATTTTTATAGGGTTTCAAACATGAAATTGCAGACCTAAATTAATGCCCTAATTCAACATGAATTGCAATATTTACATATACATATACAAAATTAATTTGGCAAAAGATGACATCTTAGGGTTTTATTGGCGATACCCTTTAATCCTAGCCCTACTCTTGGAGGTATTTCTCCTTGCCTACTAGATTAGGGATTCTTGAAACAACATCTAGGGTTTGTTTCAAGAGCCTAAACTGGGGCAAAGTCATGAAAATTGTAGGTTGTTGACTAATGTCCTTAGAGGATCAACTTCGAGATCTGAGGTAGAGGCAAGGGCTAGACCCTAAAAGAGTGAGGAACAAGGCGCTATTGATGAATAGGATCTCAATATAGGCAATGATTCAGAACTTAAAATATATATTGCACTTGGTGCCATTTTGATATATTTAACCTTACATGGGATATACATGTGTAGACTTTGCATATTACGTGTCTAATGGTTTGAAGTCATAGCTTGGAAGTCAAATATATATTTTTTTCATTAAAATTGTAAAATTCTATGTGCTTTTTAATAGTTCTAGTCATTGAAATCAAATTGGTTTGGTTCATTGTCGGTTTTGGTTTCCGTCTGAGTTGACCCTCGATCAGTTCAACTCTTGGTTTTAGTTTTGGTCTGGGTTGATCCTCGATCATTTTAACTCAAATCTCGGTTTTGAGTTTTAAGGCATTGGTCATGATGCATAAGTTCCACAAGGAGTAGAGACAAATGCTTTAGGAACACATCACAATCATATCAGTCTTCAATACATTTACAAGGATTACTTCTTTGAATGGAGTGGGATGGATGGTTCAAAAGTTAGTCAAGTGAATTGGCTTAGGTAGACTGAGTGACTAAAGATGTGGGAGATACGGATCCTCTTTGATATTCACCACTAGTGCAGACAATAGGGATTATCTTAGGAGGGACCTTTGCAATGAGACTCCCCTTTTTCTTTTCCTTTTTGCTCTGTTAGCTCCTTCCTTTTCTTGGACTTTTTCTTCTTGTACACTTGGACTAGGAGACCTCGACCTTGATTTTTTTTGAAGGAACATGCAAGTAAACTTGCTTCTTTTTCTTTGGATTGCTTGATTTTGCAATTTGTCTTGGTCATCTTGATTTTTTGGATCTGGTGAAGATTTTTCTATTACATCGGCTTCTAGTACAAGAGGTCTTGGATTGGTAGCTTGTCTTCAAATTCTCTTTTTGAGGCATTGTAGGGGAAAGGTCCTTCATGTTTCACAGATATAAGGGGAAACATTGCTCAAAGATAGTTCTTCTTGTTTAATAAAATTCAGTCTTAGGGAGCATACTTAGGGACCTTATGGGTCGTTGCAGGATTCACTACAACACAAGTAGGCCCAAGACACAGGGAAAACATGGATGCATTCATGGTGAAGGGGACGTAGAGGGGGAGATCAAAAGTCACTCTATCATCCTTAATCCAATGGGATAACAACACAAGGTGGAGTGGTATGAATTAGGTGGAAAGCTCAAGTGTGGAGCCAAAGAAGAGGGGTAATCCTTGTAACGACCAAGAGCTGTCTTGGTTATTGGTGTGTAAACAAAACAAAAACCTCTTATATGTTGATTTTTCTTAGCAATTTAGATGTTATTAACTTATTTATCAGATAAACATAAACTACATGCATATAAACGATCATTGAAAGAAAGACATTCACAGTAGACACAATTTTACCTTGGGAAAACCCTCTCATTGGAAAAACCCAACAAACATCTCTAGATGAGATTCTTCAACAAGATACAATGCCCAACCTAGTGTCCGACACTAGTTAAAGAATAAAAATACAAGAAATATACATAATAACCTTTGAGCCCAAAGAAGAGAGAGAAAGATAAAACCCCAAAATTTGTCTTCTTGATGCCTCTTTAACCCCTTAACTAGTCTCCCTTGGATTTGTGCACTTACATCTTGCCTGGTTGAAATTGTGTGTTACGAATGAGCCAAGTTCACTTCTATTTATACTGGAAAAATCACTTTTCCATATTGGGCTGACTTGACCATTTGGCTGGGTCAATTTAATTAGGTTGACTTGACCACTTGACTGGGTCAATTTAACTGGGCTGACTTGTTCTTGGTTTGTAGTTATTCTTTCTTGTGGAATATCTTTCGATGCTACTCAAAACATCAACACTCCCTCTTAGCGAGGAAGGTATTTTTTCGGTCACAATCTTTAGCACTAGCTTTTTGCTTGTTGACTTTTGGAATCTTTGAGCCGAGAGGCTCTCTACAGCTCAGTATGGGGGAGATCTTGTAACGTTACGTAACATTATGTAACATTATGTCGCGTTACGTAATGTTATTTTTATTAATAAAAAAATACATTTTTTAATTATAAAACAAAATAAATGTCGACCAGAAAAACAACCTAGTATGGGGGAGATGTTGTAATCTTCCTACCTAACAAAACAATAAAAAATTAAAAAATAACAAAACAATAAAAAATTAAAAATTTAATTATCCCCCCAAAAAATGTGGATCATAAAAAAACACAATATGGGGGAGATGTTGTAATGTTTCTACATAACAAAATAATAAAAAAATAAAAATTGAATTATTTGCAAAAAAATGTTGGTCTTTTAAACAACCCATGGTTTTATTGTATATGGTTTAGGAGGACCGTGCACATGGTTTTAAAACCATGTGCAAGGCCTCCTAAAAAAATCCCATGGTTTTATCGTACATGGTTTAGGAGGGCCTTGCAAATAGTTTTAAGACCGTGTGCAAGGTCCTTAAACAACCCATGGTTTTAGGAGGGCCTTGCATATGGTTTTCAAACCATTTATGGGGAGATGTTGTACTGTTCGTTCATAACAAAATAAAAAATAATATTAAATATTATATGTTGGCCATAAATAATATTAAATATTAATAATAAATATATTATATGTTGACCTTAA
>LPNX010225487.1:144607-160771 GCA_001517045.1 Pseudotsuga menziesii
AGTACCAATAGCAAAAGTAAAACCCAAAAACACAAAGATGATCTTCGACAGATGTTCTCTCTCTTGCTTGTGCGAGCTCCTCTTCTCTCACTCATGCGCTACAGTTGAGTGAGTGTGTGTTCCAAATAGAGAGTCTCACTCTCTATTTATACTTGTTTTCCACTTGACTTTTACTCTTACAGGGCCGACCTCACTAGCAGAGTGTAATAACCCTAATACACAACTGTAGGGACTATTGCCCTGACTTACAATGGAGGGTTAACCTCAACTCAATTGTGGGGACTGTTACCCTGACTTACAACGAAGGGATAATCTCAATGACTTTAAATGACTTTATTATATTAATGACTCTCTCGATCGGAGGAACAAACATCTTCGTTGGGGTATAATGAAATACGATAAGAAATATACAAGTGAATACATTCCAAAGTTACAAATACATCAACACTCTGCTCCCACCACCACGACTGTTGCTGCTACCCTTGTGACCACTAACGTGACCTTCAATAAGCCTTTATCATGAGCTGTAGCAGCTTTGTTGCTACTTCTCTTAACCACAGAGAATATCCTCCACCACCGTGCGCTGTAGAAGGAAGAAAGAACCCAAAGCAAGCTTAAGAGCTGCCACTTTGAGGAAGAAGAAAAAGAACTCAGCCACACATTTTCCTTAGTCAACAACTGCGATGGAGAAGACCTCAGTCAACGCGTTAATGGAGCAGTCAAGTGATGAAAGATGACGATGAAATGATTTGTAATGTTCTTCATTTATATTACATAAAACATTTAAGTTGGTTCCACATAATTATGAGTTGACATTAGGGCTTCCTTTCTTTTTCATCTTTGACCCTTGTCTTGGTCCTTCACTTGATGGTCACATCGACCAAGACTAGGGTTACATGGTCCTTCAAGTAGTTTTTGTGATCACAACAGGTTGTCTCAAGAGTTCTTCAGGGTCTTCGTGGTTCATTCGTGCCCACTCAAAGTACATCTTCATAAATAAGGAGAATTATCCAATGCTTTATCTTGATCTCTTCATTGTCACCAAGATCAGGGGCTAGGTCTCTCAACCAGGGGTAGCTAGTCCCTGGAGAAGGTCTCATAGCCCATAGATCAAGGAGAGGTGTGCATCACTTGCCCAGACCCGGTCTAGGGATTATGGCAATGACCTGGTAACTGACCAAGTGCCCCAGCCCTAGGCTGCATCAGATGACTCAATGTCAAATACTTGGTAACTGACCAAGCACCTCCATTCTCCCAGAGAATGGCCCTCAGCCCCAGGCTGAGATCCTAGTCTCGGACGAGGTTAAATTCTTGGTAACTGACCAGGTGCCTCCATTCTCCCAAAGAATGGCCCTTAGCCCCAGGCTGAGGCCCTAGTCCTAGACTGGGTTGAATTCCTGGTAACTGACCAGGTGCCTCCATTCTCCTAGAGAATGGCCCTCAGCCCCAGGCTAAGGCCCCAGTCCCAGACTGGGTTGAATTCCTGGTAACTGAGTAGGTGCCTCCATTCTCCTAGGGAAGGGCTCTTGATGCTGCTTAGGAAAAACAAAAAATTTCTCTTAAATCAGTGCCCACTTAAGATTTCAGATCTAAGATTTCTTACACTACTGGAATAAATTAACTGATAAAATTTCAGCGGAAGCAAAAATCAATAAAACAGATGCAATTACTACACAATGATTTTTCTTCTCTTCAAATTAGTTCATCATTAAAATAATATTAGAACTTACAAGAGCTCCCAGACTTGGGAAAATGGCTCTGAGGAAAATTACAAACACTTCGCAAACCTGCAAATTTTTTGATCTCGAAAATCTTCCTTCAAGCACCCACTAACTGAGTTGTATGACCTGTTGTATGACCTTTGTTGTATGGCTCCCACTACACGATTGTGCATCGCTTTGTTGCTCACACGTGCAGCTGTCTCTGTAAGTCTGTATGCTATATGGCCTTCTATACGGTTGGGTTGTATGACCCCTTCTGTACTATTTGCTCACTCTTCTAATGGGTGCTCCGTGCTTGTTGATCTTTGCTATGTCTTCTTCCTTGCCAATGGCTGAAAACCAAAAGTCCTCTGATTTTTTCTTATTCACAGACTTGCGAATAATTAATGTGTCTTTGTCTTAACCTTTGTTGCCTCTTTATATTTTTGAGTTGGGCAAATCCCTAATCTCAACGGTTAAGATTAGATCTAGGCTTGACTTGAGATGAATGGGCCACATTAACTTAAATCACTAATGCATTGAATTAGGCACTTTATTAAATTAATATAAACTCACTTTATAAAAAGGCATCTCTCTTAATTAATAGGTTAATAAAGTGAAACGTCAAAGAGCTAAGGACATTTAATGACGATTTCCATGGGTTATACACACCCCAAGGTAATACTTGTTCGAGTTACAATCATCAACACTCTCCCTTACCGAGGAAGTTATTCTTCACCACTCTAAGCTTGTCTCGAAAGAAGACAAACTTCCCTTTCATCGAAGGTTTGGTGAGTATGTATGCTATTTCCTTATTTGTAGGAATGTACTGGAGCTTGACTGCTCCCTTAGGGCCTCAATTATGATGAAATGGTATTTAATCTCAATGTACTTTTACCTGTTGTGAAACACTGGATTTTCCGAGAGCTTTATGCAATTGTCATAATGAATCACTATAGACTCCAGCTTTTGACCAAATAACCTTGTAAGTAGTTTGCAAAGCCAAATTGCTTCACAACTTCCCAAGCTGGCTGCCATGAACTTAGCTTCTATTGAGCTGAGTGCCACTGAAGTCTGCTTCCTATGAAAATAGGAAATTGTTGTTGACTTGAAGCTGAAACAACACCCTAAAGTGCTCTTTCGATTGCACACATCATCCGACTCATTCAATCTGAGTCTAACCAACTGCACACCAAACTTTTCCACTTGGGTCAAACCAACTGCTCATACAACTCAGCCAATTTGAGTCAAAGCATCTGCTCATATAACCTGTGCCAATCTTGCTCAACTGAACATGTGCCAAGCGTCTTATATACTTGTACCTGTACATACGGACAAACCTTACACACGACTCTAACATAGTCAACTTATCACTTGCTAGACCACAACTGTTCTATAGGAAACCTACTTTCTTACTTCAAGATAGGGTTAGGACTGTACATTTACAATATGACCATAACTAGCTCACTCAAAAGACACTATGGTTAGGGCTGTACATTTACAAGGCTTGATAGACAACTTAATCAACAAACCTTAATCAACCCAGAGACTTAGTCAATCTCAGTCAACTAACATTCCGATCACAACTTAAGATAACCTGCTAGATCAACAACTTTAGGAAATTTGTCAAACTAATTAGGTTACTTCTACTTGTTCAACCAAATTACTCAAGACAAGATGAAGTCTAGTCTGATACAAGCAATTCAACTCGAGGTATCTTGCATAACCAATCAAGTGAGGTAAACAGGTTGAGATCATTCAAGGCAACTTGTTACCTCAAGAAGGTCAAGATCAAAATCAATTCAAGTCAAAGCAACTACTTACACAAGTTGCTAATCATGTCAAGTCAAAACCACTTTTGTCATCTTGTCAATACTGACATTATCAGTCCACTTACAGCACTGTTACACACAATATATTAAAACTATTGCCAAACCAATCTCATCACGGCTTATAGTCAAGCACTGTCAAATCGAACCAGATCAAGAGGGGACTGTCAAGCAATTGTTTATTTTATTCAATACACCAGTCTAAGCACACAGTCACCTTGTCTTGTCAAGGTAAATCACAAACTCAACACTTATAGTAAGTGTACAACAATCCGACTTGTCAAATCAAACAAGTCAAGAAAGACCAATTTCTTATTGTCAATCTCAGTTAAGAATCAGTCTCTTACAGTCAGAAGAATAATGACAGCTTACAGTTAGACTTAAAAACAAAACAAAAGTAGTTACTCCAGTCAAACAAGTGTCAAGAATATACAAATTGCAGAGGTACTCTTGATATTTTTTCAAACTAGGGTTTGAGGATTGATCGACTGTCAAATTTACAATCCAAACTAATCAACCCAAGGAAACTCTTACTTGATGACTGTAGGGAATGATCCAAGACGCTGATCTGTTATGAGATTTCTTTAACATTTGCTTCCTCCTTGTAACTGTCCTCAAAAGCCTTCAAAAAATCGGACTGTAATAGGTTGACCAACTCAGAAAAATTGACCAATTTTTTTTATTTCTGCTGCAAAAGAACCTCGCGTCTCACTAATGTATAGTGCTGACTGGTCACTTGAAGTTTCACTGTACAAACCAGATATGTAGAAAAGTTTAAGCATAAAACAAATTGCTAAAGAAGGCTTTCGTTTGTCATCTGCTGCTGCTCCTTTTACCCACAATTTTTTTAACCTCAGCTGAGCTAAAATCAGAGCTCTTTTTCATACCATTGGAGAGGAAACACTCATATATATGTAGGCATTTCGTGGGGCAATATAGCCTGGCCGACTTTGCTATAAAAAAAATCTTCATTTGACTGGGCCGACCTGCTTGGGGAAAAAAATTATTTTTGTTTTGACTTTCTTTTGACTTGGCTGACTTGCAAGAGAAAAATTTATCCTTTTGATCATGCTAACGTGGAGTATTCATACCATTGGAGAGGAAACACTCATATATATATAGGCATTTCGCGGGGCAATATAGCCTTGGCCGACTTTGCTATAAAAAAAAAAATCTTCATTTGACTGGGCCGACCTGCTTGGGGAAAAAAATTATTTTTGTTTTGACTTTCTTTTGACTTGGCCGACTTGCAAGAGAAAAATTTATCCTTTTGATCATGCTAACGTGGAGTATTCAAGGCCCTAAGTTGGCCCACTTTACATGTAGTTTTTGAATTACACAAAACTTAAATTTATTGTTGTTTTGCTTGCTTTGTAATCTACGTCAAAGGCTTTCATCATGGATCTTGCTTGCACGTTTCTTTGAAACAAATTTAACAAATGATCACATCATGGACCATTTGGTCAACAAATGTGACTTACAATCATGAGGTAAGGGCTTCAACATTTTTATTCAAACTACTGTAGCTTTTGATCAAGGATTTCATGCATGTATATGTCCACGACTTTAATTAAGCCACTTATATGCAAGGCTTCCAAGATCCAAGCTTGTGGGATTAAGAATCAAGGACTTCATCCTCAAAAAGGATTCCAAGGCATTCTTCAAGGGTTTCATCATGTTACAAGAACATCATCATCATAATGGCAACAAGGGCATCAAGCCATAATCTTTTACTCCTTTTGACTGGGCTGCCATGTCACATGTTTAAGGGCTGCAACATCATATTCATCAAGTGGTTCAAACGCCATGCAAGGTTTGTGTGTTTGTTGACAAGGGTTGCCACGTCAACCACCGTGGCTTCTCCTGTTGATTAAAGTTGTCATTGATGCCAACAGTTCTCTGTGAGGGTTTGTGGTTGTCTTCGTGCCCTTTGTAAGTTTTTACTCAGTTTCATCCTCAGGTTTAAATGTTGAAAATAACTCAGTTTAATGCCCAACCCAGAAAATTCATAAGGCTGGAAAAAACCTAAATTTTCCGACTCAAGTAAACACTGCTGTAACTCAAATTTTCATGACAAAAAAGAAATAAATGCACTTTCAGAAAACACACAGTACTCACAAGGGGAAAACCAGTCACAGAGAGAGAGTATTTCATTTCTCAGTAAATGGAACAGTAATTACAACAGAAGTACAATTTATCTCTACTGCATTAAATGCACCCAGACTTTTTCTCGATTTCTGTGCCAAACTGCCTCGATTTCTGTGTAGAACCGAACCTCGAAAACCGTGCCAAAACAGTCATCGATTTCTGTGCCCACAGCCTCGAAATATGTGCAGAAAATCCTCCTCGATTTATGTGCAGAAAAGTACAGTCCATACAGACTGTACGAACCTTGAAATCTGTGCAAGTACGGCCTCGAAAACTGTGCAGAGTACGGCCTCAATAAATGAGCCAACCTCCTTGGTAAATGTGCCCTGGCTGTCCTCGAAATTCGTGCCCACAAATCCATACTGTATGGTCACCTTGGAATGCATGCTGAACAAAAACTTCTCGAAAATTGTGTTGCCTGGAAACTCAGCTGCCTTGGTTTTCGTGCCTCCTCTCTCTTCTTTCTTCTTCTCATCACAAGAATGAATGCAAATACCTTTTCCCTTGCTTTTGTCTAAACCCTAGGTAGGTGAGGAGCCATCTAATCCAATGGCTGAGATTAGACTAGATCAATGGATGAGAATAAATGCTCATTTAATTCTCATAAAAATTAAATTCACTCACCCACTTAAATTTATCAAAATTTGACTTTAATCTCTAAAGTCACATTAAATGCTCATCTCAAGTCATTTAATGCAAGGGTCACTTTAATTTTTCCCTTTTAAGTGACTAAGGCTAAAGTCACCTAGGGGAACACTTTCCTAGGTACAAAAATCAACACTCCCTCTTACCGAGGAAGGTGTTCTGCACCACTCCCAACTTGTCCCTGAAGAAGACAAACTTGCCCCTCCTAAAATATTTCGTCAGAATATCTGCAACCTGCTCATCGATGGAAATGTACTGTAAAGTCATTGCTCCTCTTTGAACATAATCTTGGATGAAATGGTACTTGATCTCAATATGCTTTGACCGGTCATGAAATACTGGATTCTCAGAGAGCTGGATGCAACTCTGATTGTCAACAATGAACTGACTAAGAGTGTTCACTGCAAAACACAAATCTGAGCAAATAAGTACCTTTAGTTCACACTTGTGCATGAGTCATTCCAACTATTCTAGCATCAACCATGTGCATGTGTAGGAAAAATCCCTAGAACATCATTCCATTCACCTTCAAGCAAAAGAGATCATCCCAAGAGAAATGGACATTACCAAAGGGACTCAAAGAGTAAGAGAAAAAAGAAAAAATAATCATATTTTAACCCTTGTCTTATCTGACGGATTTGGATATCCCAGAATATTTGAGAAATCCAATGGAGCATATGGATTGTGCATCCATATTTGATTAATGGAAGCCATATCATCTTCTTATTGGTTGCTTTGAAGTTTGAATTGCAACCTTTCAACTTGTTTTCTTTAGTGGAGTCACTTGATATGACTTGCAAGGTTAGCCCTTAAAAAAGCTTACTTAGGAGCAAAGCAAAACTTACTGTCTTGGCCTGGTTCTTGTAGAGAATTGCTTTTAATTTTCTTTAGTAGGAGTTGCCGGGAGAGACCCATCAAGTTAGAATAACAAATCTTACCAAAGTACAAAACAAGAACGTACTTGAGATGTCTTGATTGAAGCACTTGTGATTGGAGTTGCCATATAAGACCTGCAGGGTTAGTCCTTAGATAATAATATGACTCAAAGTATCAAATGAAGGATTCACCCTGATTTCTTACCAAATGTCGTTCTTGCCAAGTGTATGAAGAATATGATCAAGAGTAAAGCACCTCCATTGTCTTGAAGGTCCCCACCCAACAATGGTGCCAAAAAATGTTACCACTCAAACTGGCAGTCTTAAATAAGCAACACAATGTAGACCGAATGCTAGTTATTGGTAAGCATGTGGGAGAGGTCTAGGCCCAAATGTCACCATGACTAAGTCTCTCAACTTCTTTGGGTAACTCTTAAACCAATGGGAGAACACTTAACGATACCTGCAAACAACAAGATACATACAAATACCTTTCTACAACATTGTAACTTGATCAGTGCCTTATAGGGAGTCAACAATGAATTATATAGACACATAAATCAAAATACAAGAGTTAGTTCAGTTTAACAATCAATATCACAACTTTCAATATACTTCACGAATTCCCATGCAAGGGCTTTCACACCTCCCAAGGCAATACCTCAGAAAGATGTGCTCTAAAGGGGAGAGGGATGAGTGGCCTAGGGTGCACCTTTTGTCCTAATTAGTGCTGCAAAATACCTTGCATAAACCCTAATTCAACAAATCCATGCTTCCCAATGCACTAGGGAGAAATGGTACGTCCTTCAAGATCTATGGATAAATCCACTTTGGCTTTTACAATAAAAATTTTAGACCCCTTGCTCTAGGTCTAGCCTTGCTGGTACACTAATACAGATCTGATGTATGACACCTCTTATGCACCTCAAATCATTTGGCAATGGGATTATCTTGAACTAGGCCAACTCCTTCATCATGAAGTAAGAGTATCATTAAGGGAAACTCCTTCGGTCTTAGAGAATCCATAATTCTTTCCTTTGTACTCCATGATACTCCAATCAAATACAACTCTGGAATCAATATCAACAACATCCTCCATTAAGGTATCACATCTCTCCAATGAATAGCTAGATGGCTGATGGATGAAGTCGATCTCATCATCATACCTCTCCTCCTCTATACCATTGGAAATCACATGGATGGAAGAGAATAGTGCTACATGACTACCACAACTTGCCCCTACATGCTCTTGAGCCACTGGATTAGCAATCTCCACATTCTCCCTGATCACAGGAGAAGAACCCTACGCACTGAAAGATCTCACAATTGGAGTGTAAGGATCAAAACTTGGCTATGCATGTGCCTTTTGACAAAATAGAAGGCCCTACCATCCTCTCCTTGGAATGTGTGAGTACTACTCAATCAACAAATCACCTGTGAAGGTCACCCTCTCTCACCCTTCTAGCCAAAGCTCTCGGGTTTGCTAGACTACAGTGACTCATGTTGCAGTGCTGGCCCTCCAAAGAAACTCTTCCATGTATATCTATCATACAAGAAAATGAAAGGAGTTTTTTCCTCAAACTCGAAACAAATAAAATATCACTTAGCTTAACAACATCACATGAGGCTATTTGGAATGAAATGGAGCCAACTCCTCTCACAGTGCATGTGGCATCATCACTAATGTCCACAAAGATGCCTCCCTCTTGCTCCTAAATCCTGCGGAATAGTGACCTGCCATATGTCAGGTCTTGAAGCTCTAATGTCCACATACCATCCGACATTAGACATAGTGTCATTCAATAAAAAATAAGCCATGGAAAAGGTAGCCTGAAACTAAGAGGTCATCTCCTCTACTCCTACTATAGTAATGACGACAACTTGCTTCATGTCCTTTCCCTTCTTCAACGGACACTGTTTTGCATAATGTCCCATTGCATGACATCGAAAGCACATGACCTTACTAAGGTCTTTCTTGATGGTCTCTACTTCCCCATATTGTTTTGAACATGATTGCAATTTGATTTCTTCCTCCGTGAGAGAAACCCAAAGCTTTGGGAAATCCGATAGTTCCTTTTGAGCTACACTAAACAAAAGGTGTCCAAGAAGGAGCAATCCCTTTAAGAGCAATGGATACTATCTCTTGATCCTCTACTGTAGTTCCAATGTTAGCGAACTAATTCTTCAATTTATTGACTCTGGTCAAGTAGTTTACCATAATATTTGTCTTGCTCATGTAGATAGCTGAAAGCTGCTTTCGCATGAGCATTTGTCGAGAAGCACAAGAATTGTAAAATAAATTAACCAAAGCTTCAAACATGTTCTTACCCGATGTCTTATTTGCAATGGGTGAGATGAAATGATCCTTTACAGAATCAACAATGATTCTCTTCACTTTGACTTCCTTATGAGCGGCCAACTGTGTTGGATCAATAGGTTTTGGAATCTCTTTCAATACACATTCCCAAAGATTGGCTTTATCTGTAAGAATCTAAAGCCTGATCTTCCATTGAAAAAAATTGTAAACCCCTTCCAACTTGTCGAACTCTTTAAGACCAAGAGTTATCGTTACTCATTATGAAAATGTCTTTGGTGCAAAAACTAGCAATATATGTAGACATAATAGCCCTTCCAAGGGTGAAGTTGCTTATCTCAAGCAATCTAGGGTTTCACCCTATTCACCTCAGGTAGGTTAGAGTACCTATCTCAGGTAATGACTAGGTGAAAGAAAACTCCCTCTTAGTCAAGAGTGATCTCAATTACAATCTCTTTGAAACCATTTTGAATTTTCATTTGCATCATGCAATTAATGCAAATCCAAAAATTCACCATCTTTTGAGAAGGTTCCTTGAATCTTAACCATAGAATTTTAAGCCTTTATGACTGTTGTAAATTAATGTGTGAAAGAACAACAAAGAAATCGCAATAATTCACTTCTAGTAACCCCAAAATTCACAACGATTCAAGGAGAGAAGATACCAATCATTCTAATGAGTTTCTAGGCCTCTAGGGAAACTTCACATGCATAAACTAGATAAAAAATCTCATCTTATACAATAGATATAACAACAAACACAACAATGGATGGTTGTACTATTATCTTCAATCTTAGTGGTAAGCCCTTTAATAATTTGCTTTAAATGTGTTAAATCCACAAGACAATTAAGAGCTGGAAATAACCGTCCCAAGAAGATAAAATGCTAAAATCAAATCTTCAATATATACAATATGTGGACAACTCGAAATCTCATATATATATATATATGCTCAATGAATGAAGTACATACATACCATAGCCTCCTATCAAGGTTAGGATAAAATGCAACCATGCAGAATGCCCTAGCTCGGGTTAGTTGAAAACCCCTAGCTCCTATAATTCTAAGAATCTCTCCAACACTATCTCCATGGCAAGACATCCTCTTTTTCCCCAAATACATTCAAGGTTTCCAAAACCTAATCTCTAGCTTCCATGGGAAAAAACCTTAGCCCTAGAATACAAGATGCTCCAAGAGACCAAGAAACCCTAGTGCTCAAGAGAGAGAGAGAGAGAGATCAAATGTACAAAGAAGAACGTCAAGAGAGAGAAATCGTAGACCTCCTCCTCATATGCTCCATTAGGGTTTCCTCCTGAACCCTAGCACATCACTAAGAGAGCACTCCAAAGATGAGATACAAAATGAAAGTGTGATTTGATGTGTTTGGAAAGACTCTCTCCTTCCTCTATTTATATGAGAGGCCAATGATATAATGCAAGTTGACCTAGGCCTTACAAGCAAGCTTACTAAACATAAGTAAGCCACACACAAGTGAAGTGCTGCATTCCTATATTACAAATGTCATGCTCCAATGATGATGTCATCAGCAATAGTGACTCAAGGTGATTTAGCTATATGCAAAGCAAGTCCACACCACTCCCATCTCGAGCCTCCACAGACTCCATCGATCCTCAAAAGCCAAGTACTCCATTGGGGCAATTTTCCCTTATAAGAGAACTATCGAAGTTCCAAGCATCCTTGAGCCATCTCCAATCCTTCGAACAAGAAACCAAGTAGCCACATGCCAACTAGGGCTTGTAGCCCTCCTCCACAGTGCTCAATGCTCCTCATATTTGATAGAGTGTTCTCCCACCAATTGAATCCTCTATTTTGCCATCATGCAGGGCATCCACCATCCAAGCAAGAGATCTCCAATGCCCTAGGGAAGAGAACTGATCCAATGATAATCAGAGGTCTAACATCCTCTAGGTAAGCTATTATAAGTGTGCATATCCATCACAGACCATCTCTCATGCTACAATCCATCACGCACAATCTAGGGGTTGAACATACACAATGTACCTCCAATCTCATGAGGCACCCCAAACATGGTGTAAACACTTTTGGAGTAACTCGAATGTCTAACACTCACTCTTTACAAGTAAAGTGTTTATACCAACATTGGTAGACTACCCTTGCAACTCCACCAAACAATCGATCTGCAAATTAATATTGGCTGCGGTCTTGGAATCAACCACTGTAATCTAAAACAAAACTTTCAACCATGCAATCACAACATTTTGATCATCTAATGAATAATGCACACTTGTGAATATATAAGAATATCTTTCTAGAGCAACAATTGACTGCCACCCTCCATCATCCTTAGCATCATGGGTCAACATCAAAAGCTGACCAAGGCAGCATGCAAAGATAATCATATTTCCATGCAACATCAAATTGGTCTTGGGATGCAAAGCTTGTGATATAGTCGTTGAATTATGTAAGGTCATCATCAACTTGTCATCATGAGAATCCCTCTCATGCACCTCAAATCCTTTGTCAATTGAGTTATGTTGTACTAGGCCAACTCTCTCATCTCAAGAGAAGCCTAAAGTAAGAGTATCATCAAGGGAAATTCCCTCTTTTGAGGGAATCTAGAATCCTTGCCTTTGTACTCCACAATACTCTAGTCAACTACAACTCTGGAATTAGTCTCGACCACATTCTCCATCAAAGCATCATTCCTCTCCATAATAGCTAGAAGGCTTGTTGACAACCAAAACCAACTAGGTGGACAACGATGTACCATGCACATGTTGGATGTGCCTTGAAGATAAGAATGAAGTACTTAATGATTATATCAAGCGAGGCAGCTCTTCTTCTCTTCTTCTCTCTATGAAATTTCCGCCCCTTGCGGGGGATTTTGTAAGGATATGTCAGCATGAAGGTCTAGTTTTTTGTAACTTGATCACCTAAGACTTGGTCATTAGGGAAGTCCTTTCATCGAGTGTTTTTTCACTTAAATAATTAAGATTTCTTTTTAGAGATTTTAATTATTTGAGTTTTTCACTCAAAATTACCTCCAAAGTGGTGAAAGGTGTTCTAGTGATCGAGTCCATGGGGTGATTGGGGCTTAGGAATGTTCTATATTACCATGCTAGACATTATCTAGAGTCTTGCGGAATCTCATTAAGTTTTGCATAGGTTTTTTTAATTTTTGGTCATTAAAAATTGTCACTCAGGACAATTTGTTGTAATGTAAAAGAGGGTTACTTGGTCCCTTTTAATGTTGTATAGGGGTATGGGTACTCAAGACAAATGGCATGAGCACCCCTACACCATTCGACCAAGTTTGAAGTCATTCAGACAAGTATTACTATGGTTTTGGTCACCTTTGCCCAGGTCAGTCATGGAAATCAGGAAATTGGGCATTTAATTAGAGAGCCAAATTTTGGAAAAGTGACTATAGTCACTTGGGGTGGCCAAGTAAATGTTCTAATGTTTATATTATGTTCCTAAGACAAATTTAAGACCCAAAGGGGGGCCCCCAAGCAAGCATATAACAAGTTTTGAGTTGCTGAATATAGGGGGGTGCCCTTTTTCTCTCTTTGATTGGTTGGGTGAGCTAAAGTCAATGGAAAGGGCCCCACAATGGTGGTTTCTTCCCCATTTGACATAACAATAAGGTTGGAAGCATTAAATTGAGGGTTTCTCTCCCCATATTTGAGATCTCAAACCTTGGTTTTGCCCTCCTTGAGCAAATTCGCCCCCCTCTCTTGGGCCCCCTCTCTCCCTTGTGACACTTGTCTAGCATGCAAAGAGCCTCTCTCTTTCATTTTTCCTATTTAAGGAGGCTTCCCCTCCTCTTTTAGGTTACACAAAAACACACTCACACCCACTCTCTTGCTCATGCTTTCATTCTTTCCCTTGCTTTTGCTTGGGCCATTATAATTTTCAGCCATTTGGCTTTGTTAATCAAAATCTTTGGAGGAATCTTGTGTGCATTGTTCTCATTGATGATTTGCTTCCATGCTTAAGGAACTACACAAGTTTGGTTGGCCAAGGAAGCATACTAATTTGGTTTGGTAAGATTTATGGTATTTGTATTCCATAAATTTTGTGAGTTTTCATTCTTGTAGTAAAGAAGTTCCTATATTTTCTAGTTTGAAGTTTATGATTTCTTTGCTCATTATTGGATTCTCACCTTCTAGTAGTTGTGTAGTGAAAATCTTATAAGTTGCAAATAATTTGGATTGAAGAGTGAGATTTCTTGGTTGGATGCCCCATTGCTTCACTTCTTGAAGAACAATGGACCAATTTTCTCTTTCCTTACATACAAATTTCTGAATTTTAATTTTAGTTTGTTGAGTGTTTTAAATCTGATTTTAACTCTTATATACTCAACGTTTTTCAAAATGATTCATCTGGCAACTTTGTATAAATTTTGTATATATATTGCACTAACATACTAACTTCCCCAAAGTGATTTTGGGCACATTTTATCATTTTCTGTTTACTGGGTTTTAGCAGGTTAGTGACAAAAAAAAAAAAAACTCTGCCAAATTTCAGCCATATAAGAGTTTTAAGGCCACCCCAATGTTAGTTTTTTGTACCTAGGAAGATGTTCCCTAGGTGACTTTATTGCCTAAGTCACTTAGAAGAGGGAAAAAGGTGACCCTCACATTAAATGTCATTTAATGAGACTTTATAAACATAAAGTCATTTTTTAATAAATTTAAGTGGGTGAGTAATTTTATTTAAGTGATTTAAATAAAAGGGATTTTTACTCTCATTGAATCTCATCCATTGGATTGGATCTTTTTCCATCGTTGGATTAGAGACCCACTTAGGGTTTAGACAAAAAGGCTGAGGGAGGCAAAGAGACTTCACTTTTTCATTTTTCATGAGAAGGAAGAAGAGCTGAGAGAGAAGAAGGACGAGCTAGGGCTTTGGCTCATTTCCCAAGAAAATTTATGCACAGAAATTGAGGAGTACAGGAGCATTGAATTCAGGCATAGAAATCGAGAGAGTACGGCCTGTTTAATGCTGTACGGCTGCATTTATTTGCACATAAATCGAGAAGTACGGCTGCCTTTAACGCTGTACGACCTGCATTTATTTTCCTGCATAGAAATCGAGGGGATTTAAGTCTGTACGGCCTGCATTTATTGCTGTACGGACGGCATTAATTCAGCACAGAAAACGAGGGTACGGACATCACATAAAACGAGGGTACGACCCTGCATTAAATGCTGTACGGTTTTGCACAGAAATCGAGGTCAGAAATTGAGTGTACGACCTGCATTTAATACTGTATGGTTGGATCAGAAATCGAGGTGTTGTTCATGCACAGAAATCGAGACAGTCTGCTGCTGGAAAAAAATCTGGGTTGAGATAAGTTGGAATTTTTGACTGTAAATTTAATGTCTGATTTTTCCTGAAGCTAATAATAATCTCTCTCCTCTCTCTGACTGGTTTTCCCCGTGGGGGTTTTTCTAGGGCTTATTTGGCCAAAAATCTTTGAGTTAAAATTTATGGTGTGACTGTCCAAATGTGTTTTTCAGCCTGTTAGTATTTTTACTGTGTGTTTATATTGCTCAGTATATTTTTTTAAGTAACTTGCAGCCTATGCCAAACCGGCTGTAAGTGAAAACCACAAAATGTTCATATAAACCAGCATGCAGTAAAACTCAGATTTTCTACATGGTATCAGAGCTTGGGGGCAGAAAACAGTGTTTTTTGCAGACACAGAATTTTCAGAACTTAGAATTTTTTATTATTATTTTACTTCTGTCAGTGAACAGTACTTTATTGGGTTGGTGAAGAGATGGCTACAGGACTTAGATTGGAGGATAGGCTGGATGGGACAGGGAATTTTGTGCCGTGGAAGGCCAGAATTTTGTTGTTACTAGAAGAGAATGAGTTATGGCCGGATATAGTGAGGAACACTACAGCAAATCCAATTACCATTCCTGCATCTACAGATGCAGCAGCCCTATCAGCCTTCAATAAGAAGGACTGCAAAGCTAGAAGGATTATTCTTGATGCGGTTAAAGATCACATTATCCCTCACATTTCAGGCAAGGATAAGGCACATGAGATGTGGACAGCCTTAACCAGTTTGTATGAGAGTTCTAATGAGAACAGGAAAATGGTTCTCAGAGAAAAACTCAAGAGTATAAAGATGAATGGGGGTGAGGGAGTCACAGCTTACCTTACTAGGATTTCTGCAGTTCGGGATGAACTTGCAGCGGTTGGGGAGAAGGTTGCCCCTAGAGAGCTTGTTCGCACCGCAGTGAATGGGGCTTCAAAGTCCTGGGGTGCTTTTGTGCAAGCTATAGTGGGCAGAGAGAACCTACCTGACTGGGAGAGGCTTTGGGATGACTTTGTGCAGGAGGAGACTAGGAGAGGTCTTGTACAGGGTAGTACTTCTCAGAGAGGGGCTGATGATGAGGATGTGGCTTTGGCAGCCAAGGGTAAGAAGAAGAAGGGTCCCAAGAAGGGTGGGGCCAAACAGCAGCAGCAGAGTGGGCAGAAGAAGGACTTGAGTAAAATCAAGTGTTATGCTTGTCAGGCGTTTGGGCACTATGCCTCACAGTGTCCAAGCAAGAAGAAGAAGGGACAGGGACAACAGACTGCAGCCTCAGCAGAGGTTGATGAGTTTAGTGTTGCATTTCAGAGGGAGTTTTCCCTTTATGCTGGACAGATG
>LPNX010225487.1:162759-177237 GCA_001517045.1 Pseudotsuga menziesii
AAGCAAGAAGCTCCCAGAGCTTGGTACTCCAGGATTGATACGTATTTGACATCGATGGGATTTCAGAAGAGTGAGGCTGATCCCAACCTTTACTTCATTGTGGTTGGGGGAGATCCGCTCATTCTTCTGCTGTATGTTGATGATCTTTTTATCACAGGTGCTGAGCATTTCATAGCACGTTACAAGAGAGATCTAGCATCGGAGTATGAGATGACCGATATTGGACTGATGCATTACTATTTGGGGATGGAGGTTTGGCAGGAGCCTGGGCATATTTTCCTTGGACAGGGGAAGTATGCAGCTGATATTCTGAGGAGATTCTGGATGGAGGATTGCAGGCCGATGTGTACACCTATGATCACCAACTGGAAGCAACTTCATGCTTCTGAGGGTAAGTTGGTGGATTCCACTATATATCGTCAGCTCATTGGGTCTTTGATGTATCTGGTCAACACCAGCCCACACTTGTGTTTTGCGGTGAACACTCTTAGTCAGTTCATGGTTGAGCCTAGGAGTGTACACTGGATTGCCGCAAAGCACATATTGAGATATCTTGCAGGTACAGTGGATTATGGTCTGGACTATAGGGGTTCGGGTGGAGTCAGCTTGGTTGGGTTCACAGATTCAGACTGGGCAGGTTGTGTGCAGGATCGGAAGAGCACTTCCGGTTGTTGTTTCAGTTTGGGCTCGGCAGCAGTGTCGTGGTTCAGTCGGAAACAGAAGTCCGTTGCATTGAGTTCTGCTGAGGCCGAGTATATGGCAGCCAGTCAGGCTACTTGTGAAGCACTGTGGCTTCGCAAGTTATTGGTAGATTTATTTGATCAGCAGCTTAGGCCTACGGTGATCTACCATGACAATCAGAGTTGCATTCAGCTCTCTGAGAATCCAGTGTTCCATGACAAGTCAAAGCACATAGAGATCAGATACCATTTCATCTGTGACTACGTTCAGAGAGGGGTAGTTGAGCTTCAGTATATATCCACTGATGAGCAGGTTGCTGACATTCTGACGAAGTCTTTGGGGAGGGGAAATTTTGTCTTCTTCAGAGATAAGTTGGGAGTGGTGCAGAACACCTTCCTCGGTAAGAGGGAGTGTTAGTTTTTTGTACCTAGGAAGATGTTCCCTAGGTGACTTTATTGCCTAAGTCACTTAGAAGAGGGAAAAAGGTGACCCTCACATTAAATGTCATTTAATGAGACTTTATAAACATAAAGTCATTTTTTAATAAATTTAAGTGGGTGAGTAATTTTATTTAAGTGATTTAAATAAAAGAGATTTTTACTCTCACTGAATCTCATCCATTGGATTGGATCTTTTTCCATTGTTGGATTAGAGACCCACTTAGGGTTTAGACAAAAAGGCTGAGGGAGGCAAAGAGACTTCACTTTTTCATTTTTCATGAGAAGGAAGAAGAGCTGAGAGAGAAGAAGGACGAGCTAGGGCTTTGGCTCATTTCCCAAGAAAATTTATGCACAGAAATCGAGGAGTATAGGAGCATTGAATTCAGGCCCAGAAATCGAGAGAGTACGGCCTGCTTAATGCTGTACGGCTGCATTTATTTGCACAGAAATCTAGGAGATTTAAGTTTGTACGGCCTGCATTTATTGCTGTACAGACGGCATTAATTCAACACAGAAAACGAGGGTACGGACATCACATAAAACGAGGGTACGACCTTGCATTAAATGCTGTACGGTTTTGCACAGAAATCGAGGTCAGAAATCGAGTGTACGGCCTGCATTTAATACTGTACGGTTGGCTCAGAAATCGAGGTGTTGTTCATGCACAGAAATTGAGACAGTTTGCTGCTGGTCAAAAATCTGGGTTGAGATAAGTTGGAATTTTTGACTGTAAATTTAATGTCTGATTTTTCCTGAAGCTAATAATAATCTCTCTCCTCTCTCTGACTGGTTTTCCCCGTGGGGGTTTTTCCAGGGCTTATTTGGCCAAAAATCTCTGAGTTAAAATTTATGGTGTGAC
This sequence comes from Pseudotsuga menziesii, assembly GCA_001517045.1. Taxonomy (NCBI): domain Eukaryota; kingdom Viridiplantae; phylum Streptophyta; class Pinopsida; order Pinales; family Pinaceae; genus Pseudotsuga; species Pseudotsuga menziesii. Next base: position 164,740 of record LPNX010225487.1, read on the forward strand.
TGTCCAAATGTGTTTTTCAGCCTGTTAGTATTTTTACTGTGTGTTTATATTGCTCAGTATATTTTTTTAAGTAACTTGCAGCCTATGCCAAACCGACTGTAAGTGAAAACCACAAAATGTTCATATAAACCAGCATGCAGTAAAACTCAGATTTTCTACACCCAAAGGAAGAACTTCAAGGATATCTCAAGAAAGGGAAAAAACACGGTTTTTCTCACTCTTTTTACCTCTTTCTTTACGCTGAAATTTCAGCCTTTGTAACAAGTCCAAGAGAGTCTCTTGGACTTGATTTCTTGCTTTGCATTTTCAGATTAATCAAGTCTCATTTATTTGCCATCCATTGCTAGCAATAGAAGTTGGGCTTGCCCACCTTTGCATAAGCAATTGTTGATTGGCGCGGGTTTTAGATTAGTTAGAGTTTCATTTTGTTTTTATTTTATTCTTTATTTTTTGCCTGCACCTTGTCAGTGATTTGGCTTTGCCATCCTTGCAATATCGCGTTGGCTAGCATTTTTATTTAAAGTATTTGTTTATTTCATTTTGCCCGCACCTCACAATCGAGTAGGCTCTGCCTCCGTTGTGATATCGCGCTTGGCTTGTTTTGTTTATTTTTTCTTTAAGGATAAAATTTACCACAAGCCCTGTTTTTGCCCCGTATCCTCTCCCCCCGCCAGTTCGATCGATCTAGGGTGACGAGAAAAGACAAAAATTTGTGTTGGCTAGTTTAATAGGCACCCAGATAAGTATCTTCATTAGAAATGAGAAAAAGAGGTTTGACTTGTGGAGCTAGTGGGGTAGAGGCCGTAGGGGGCTTCGTGGCACTTTGTGTCCTCCAGTTGAGCACCCAGCAAGTTTCGAGTTTGACCCGTGGGGCTAGGTGGGAACCTTGTGTTCCCATGTTGAGCACCCAACATTCTCTCTCTAATCGAAGGAGATAGTTTCTTGGCGTAGACATCTAGAATAGTTCATTTCTTTGCAACAAACACCTTAATTCCCTAAGTCAAAAAGAGACATAAAATTTACTAAAACTTACAGGACCACTTGCATAACATTGTTACAATCATTTACATTTCTCTACTTTGTAATCACTTTATTTTAACTTACTCATTTATTGGAAGTCATCATGTTCTTGTATATTTGTTAAGGTAAATGAGTTGATGCTTTAGAAAATTATTTGAAGTTGATTATTGTGACTCCATAGCCCGAGTAGAGACGACACTGGTCATTTTGATTATTTGATTGTTTCTCTCTTTCATACATTACTGGTCGATTGTTAAAGGGTTTTGCTTGACATTGAAATATATGCATCATTGCACGTTGATTGCCATTTTTTGTAATTTACAACTCCTAAAAAACATTCTTCAAAAAAGGAACTTAATAAGTAGGGACTACCCCCCTTGGCCTTTAGGAGTTGTGGTCTAAACGGAGGAGTTTAGAACCGAGGTGACAGTGGGTTCTCAACTCATAAGTTGCCCTTGGGAACACACACAGCAGTTGGGAGACTTACCCGTGTCCAAGTGTGTTTTAGGCGGCAACAAGGCTCATGGATGAAGTCATTCTCATCATCACACCTCTCCTCCATTGTACCATTGGAAGTCACATGGATGGAAGAGAACAATGCTAGATGACTAGCATAACTTGTTCCTACATGATCTTGAGCAACTGGATCAACAATCTCCGCTTTCTCCCTGATCACGGGAGAAAAAGATTGTGTACTGAAATATCTCACAATCAAAGTGTAAGGATCGAAACCTGGCTTTGCGTGTGCCTTTTGAGAAATATAAGGCCTTGCCAACCTTTTGCTATAATGTGTGGGCACTACTTTATCAACAAGTAACCTGCAAAGGACAATCTCTCTCACTTGTCTAGCCAAATTCCTCGGATTTGCTTGATTATAGTCACTCATGTTGCAATTGTTGTCCCTCAAAAGCAACTCTCAAACATATATTAGTTATACAAGAAACTAAAAGGTGTTTTTCCTTAAACCCAAAACAAATAAAAGATCACTCAGATCAAGAACATCACTTTAGAGAATCTGGAATGAATTGGAGTCAATTTCTCTCGCATGGCATGTGGCATCATCACCAAACTCCACAGTTATGCCTCCCTCTTGCTCTTGAATCTTGCTAGAACCTACTTCATGCCCTTTCATTTCTTTAATGGACATTATTTTGCATAATATCCCATTTGGTGACATCATAAACACATGGCCTTATTGAGGTCCTTCATCCTTGTTTCTTTGCCATCCTTCTTCTTGAAGCATTTCTTGGCACCCTTCTTCATCTTTCTGATGAGACCTATGGCATCTACTTCCCAATGTTGTTTTGAACATGACTACAATTTGATTTCTTCCTTCAGAAGAGCAACCCAAAGGCTTCGAGAAATATGGTAGTTTCTTTTGAGCACAGATACCATGAGCAAAAGGTGTCCAGGAAAGATCAAACCCTATAAGGGCAATGGATACTATCACTTGGTCCTTTAGCTTGGTTCTAGCGGCAACTAACTGATCCTTCAGTTCATTGATCTTGGTCAAGTAGTTTTCCATAGTCTTTGTTTAGCTCATGTGGATGACTAAAGTTGGTTTTGCAAGAGCATCTGTTGAGAGTTAAAAGAATTGTGAAATAAGTTAACAAAAGAATCGAACATGCTCTTACTTGATGTCTTATTTTCAATGTGTGAGATGAAATGATCCTTTATAGAATTGGCAATGATTCTCTTCACTTTGGCTTCCTTCTTTCGATGGGTGACTAACTGTATTGGATTAATAGGTTCTGGAATCTCTTTCAATACACGTTTCCAAAGATCATCTTCCTCAATTAGAATTTGAAGCTTGAGCTTTTATGCATCAAAATTGTAAGCCCCTTCCAACCTGTCACAGTCTTTAAGACCAAGAGTCATCATTTCTTATCTTGAAAAAGTCTCAAGTGCAAAAATTAGCAGTACATGATGTAGACAAAATAACCCTTCCAAGGTTGAAGGTGCTTATCTCAAGGAACCTAGAGTTTCATACTCAATGGCCTCAAGTAGGTCAAGCACCTGTCACAGGTAATCACTAGTTGAAACACAGGGTAATCAAAGGCAATGAATACAATTACAACAATTAGCCATGAGGGTCCTCTCTCAGGTTACTTCATCCTCTTGTTGTGAGAGGAATTACAACACATATGGGAACATGTACAGTTTGAGGAAGGGCAAGCTTGAGCAGTCCATGTTAGTGAAGCATCGCTTGCCCAAGACTCACGAGTAAGGACGAGTCAACCCCCAAGACAAGTACTTGCACAAGACTTGGCTTTAACTCGACATACTTTCCCAAAATTTGGCATACTCGCCCAAAACTCACGTTGACTCACCGAGTCTCGACAAAACGGAGGAAAATAACCCCTCGCAGAAATGAAAGCGGACTTGAATTGTTTTTTTTATTTGCTTGATTGTTGGGGATTGGGGGTATGTTTTTGGAGGGAAAACCAACGTGAAAGAGGCTATAAACACCTCTCACGAGTTTCACTCTCTCATTCCTCATTCTACTGTTCACTGCTAAGTGGACTTGTGTAATTGGAGAACGCCCTTGGTTTGACTGTTGAAGGAGGCTGGACTCTGGAGCTACCATTTGAGAGTTAGAGACTATGAAGGAGGGCAAAGTCATCAAGTTTCAAGACTAGGTTCCATTTTTTTTTCATTTTTTTAATTTTATTTGTCATATTTTTTAGTTTGTTGTTATTGTTTTTATGCCTTGTGGCTGAGTATCTCAGCCCACATGCCTGTGTGGCTGAGTATCTCAGCCCAAAAGGCCACCATTTTTTTTAAAATTTATTAAATAAGTAAAAAAAATTAAAATCTAAATTTAGAATTAAATATATGATCATTGATAATCATTGTTCATTAATGTAGAACATTTTTTTTTGCAATCTATATTCCATGGCACCTAAAGCCAAGGCTAGAAGGCTTTTTGATTCGATGTGGCAATATAGTGTCCGGGTGATTCTCGATGATGTCCATAGACTCATTTGCAATTTCTGCTCCATGCAAATGTTTGGGGGCATAAACAGGTTGAAATACCACCTAGAAAGAATTGTTTGCAAAGATGTGGTGGTTACAATATATTGGCCTAATGCCCATTGGTTAGACCATTGGTTACAATATATTGCTTTATGTGACGAATGCTCTAATGAAGCCACAGAGGAAATGGTAGCTGCTCTGGATTCCATTAGAGAACATAGTGAAAAGAGGGAAAGATACAAGTTTGAAACTTCCATGATAGGTAGATCTTTGATGGCACCACCGAATCCAACTCCCAAGTATAGGAAACTCCACATCAACTGTTGCAGCAAAGAGAATTATAACTTCTTTCTTCTTTCCTCGTACAACTCCAAGATCTCAACCAACCTTGGAGATCTTCAATGAAAAGAAGAGGAAGGAGGCAGATATGGCTGTGAGGAAGTTTTGGTACCATAACAACCTTTCATTTAACTATTCAAGTCTTATTTTTATTAGCCCATGGTAGATGCCATTGCAGGTGTTGGCCCTGGATACAAATCCCCCTCCTATAATACACTTAGGGGGGAGGAGCTAGATGAGGAGCTCGAGTTTGTTAAGGGGAGACCATTAAAAACTCATGGAAGTTTATAGGTTGCACAGTTTTGTCTGATGAGGGGGCATATCAAAGGGGCGAATCAACCATTAATTTTGTTATAGCTTGCCTTAATGGAACCATGTTCTTAAGATCCATTGATTCATCTTCGCATGTAATGGATGTGTTATCACAGATCTTGTAGTTGGCTCAATAGATGAATCCTATACAGGATGGTAGAGGGGATAGGCAACTAAAACTATGACCTACGAAAACCCTGACCCCCAAAAGATGGATGCTTGTCACACTGGTTAAGGATTCCTTTGCTTTATGCCACTAGAGAAGCCCAAGTGACAAAGGGGGAGACCTAGATCAAACCTGAAAGGAAAGACCCAAGACAAATTACCAGATCAGACTCCTAACGGAGAATTTGTAAGGTGAGTGTCTGAAACCTTAGATTTAAGGAAAAGCCACAAATTAAGGATACCCGAGTGGGGTGGTTATTTGAGATTGGAAATGTCACTCAGGTGTTTAAAACAGACGACTTACAATGATTTAAATCAGATCTAGGATTTTAGTGTGCTGGTTCAAATGATCAAATTCGGACCTTGGGGAGATTTAAGCGAATGATTGAGAAATCCCCAGGACGAAGCTGGTACTGACAATTATGGCTTCTTGCACTAGCTGGGATGAAAGATTTGATAATGAAAAATACCCAGAAAAAACCAGACAAAACAGTGGGAAAATGGTTGACTTATTGAAGGGGGGCGTTTTCTCCCAGACAGAGACCAGTGCCTGGAGGGGGGCAGAGGATTCCAATCGAGATGTTTTTGAGGGAGAGGGGGGTTTTCAGTATGCTGCACAAAACCTAGATTGCTGAATTTGCAGATTCCCAGTGCAGATTGGTCCAATTATTTTTCCTAATGCTAAATGAGGGTTTTTCAGTGAAAAATATTGATGGGCAATGCATGAAAATCAAAAGGTAGAGAACTTACTTGAATCATTGCCGATGACCTCCTGGATGATGAAGAATGCCTTTCTTGAGATCAAATAAGATTTCCGGACAAACGTTTGATGAAGTGCTGCTTCTGCTTGTGTCCCTAGCGCCCCTGTTTGCCTGACCAAGGAAAATCAATCAGAATGGAAAATAAATGGGAAATGAAAGCTGAAAGAAGTACAAGAAGAAGAAATCATAAAGAAGTTCAACTCCCTGATAATCAATTGTCGAGATCCAACACAGGGCAAGTCCCCCCACCAACGCGCCTCTCTTAGAATTGCCTCCTTCAACCTGCAAGTAAATGGGTATAAGGAAAGATACAAAAACTATGCCGGATATATCTTAGTGCAGAAGAAAAGCAGTGCCAGTCATCAACTCATTCATTCATCAAGCAAGTAGACAAGAATGTAGTCCCAGACAAAATCTCTTTATTCCAATTTCGGTGCCAAAGCTCATGAATCACAATGGGGGGGGTCACCTCTCTTAAATAGTTTGAGAGAGACATAAACCCTAACTCAGTTTATCATCCAATTGTTGAGATTATAACATCATCAACGGCGGAGATCAAAATACATCAACTAATACATGGATCAAGTGACTAAGTCAAAGAGGGGGCGCACTTTGCTCAAGGACGCCCCTCTAAAGTGAAATGTCACAACATAACATAAGATATGACATGATACATCATAGGAGGCGGTCACTAGGGTCTTAATTCACCCTAGGCCCCTTTACAACTTCATAATATAAAATATAACAATGAAATACATCAATATCCAATTAGAGGGGGCGCCCCACGGGGGGTTTTCCTCACTGGCTGAGCCATAAATAAATAATCCAGACATCTGCTGATTGAAAATTGCTGGAGGACTGTTTGGGATGCCAAGAAACATCATCTGTCGAAGTTCCAAGCCATTTCTTTGACCCATGAGGCCAAATCGATTTTTTTAGTGAATTTCTAGTTCATTTTCTGCTGGTACAATCCCTAGAAACTGATAAATCCATCATAACTCACTCCAGGATGCAAACTGGGGCAAACTAATTGCTCTTGATGATCTGGAGACATAGGAGAATGGTATAAGTGTCTGCTCATACCCCCTGGAACACTGCTCTGCTCTAGGAGAACCAAACATACTGCCATCTGGAATAAAAATAGATCATTTGGCTAATAATTAAGTGATAATAATCACTTTTCTGGAGAATCAGGGCCAAACTCTAAAAACTAAAATTGCAATATTGGTCTTGGGCATGTTTCGAACAAATATGGACCATGTTGTATTTTTGAGTCACTGCCTTGGGAAACGTGATTGACTTGGTCAACTGGGTTGACCAAGTCAAAGTTCCCAAAATCAAGGTGAGATAACATGCCAATATGATCTTGCTACATTCCAAGGTAAGACATGCTCCAATGGTGTATATCAAACCCCAACTTGAATCAGTTATTCATAATCATGGCGACCAACAATAATAATAATAAAATATACCTTTGCTTCTGAAAGATCTTAGAGTCTTCTAGAAATCTGCTTGCTCATGCCATACTTACAAAGTGTAATCAATGTGCTATAGATGGGTGATGATAGAAGAACCAGGCTAAGGCAAAGGGGAAATGACTTTGTCTGACTTTGACTCAGTGATGTATCCGACTGATAACTAATAAACTCTACCACGGTGACATATGTATTGCAGATAGCAATAGGGGATGGAGGTGCCTCATCCATGGGAGAAGTACTTGGATATGCTTCCCTCAGACTCTAGCAAGTTTTCCTTTGCAACCTTTTTGCAAATATAGGTCAACCTTCAAAGGCAGGTGCCCTGGAAGCCTTCTGGGCTCTAGTATTGACAAAGACCCAGTCTTCCTAGACTAGTCTCATCCTGTGGCCCTATGGGGACCATTGAGCCGAACACTATACAAGGAGTGAGTGCTCATCCTTTGACCATTAACCTTTCAACGACTTTCACAATTTTTATACGATAGTTGCCAGCCTACAAGAGCAGGTGCCCTGGAAAGCCTTCTGGGCTCTAGTAAATGACTAAGGCTACTCGCTGTGAGCAGTCCATAGCCCCGACGGGTTCGCCTCTCCCTACTGCCCTCCTACAAGGAAAACTGAGCCTTACATTATACAAAGAATGGGTGCTCAATCTCTTGGCCACTGACTACCTTTTTTCAATATTCTATACTTTTGCACCTTTTAGATGTAGCTTTTATGTGTTCTGATGCTTTAGTGTTTAACAACATTGTTATGGTGGAGCACTTGTTTTTGAGGATTTAAGGAGGACAACCCTATGCACCTAGCCACACTGGCCAAGGCGCATACTTAATAGCCCGAGACACATGACAACATGGAGTTTGTCACACATAGTGGTCAGAATGGGGAAAGGGTGTTCAATCTCACAAGTCTCTATCAGTCTTAGTCATGGGGTAGAAACAAAAGTGGATGAACTGGATGGGCGGGCACAAATGTAATGGAACCAACCTAGCACTAAGGGTTACATTTTGTTTGAGCATGGCATGGGCAACAGTCTTCACATTGGATTCCTTGATCAATCATAACACAGGTTAGAGCAATACAGAACATATAAGTATAGTTCACTACAATCATCCTAACATGACAAGCATAGGTGTCTGAGATACATCATAGAGCAAAACTAAACCAAGGAAATATACCTGATCTGACCATGTATATCTGTCTCCAAATGATAACCCCTTGACTATGTGTACCAACTCCTGATCTGCTGCTCTGCTGAAATGAACTAGATCATCATCAAAGTCATCTCAATGGACTCTTGAGTCTCAGTCCTGGCAAGGAAAATATCAAGAACAAGGCTCTGAAGTGGAATGAATCTGTAGAGATCCATGTTGATACCCCATGTAAAAGTAGCCCAAAATACAAAAAGAGACAAGTCTGGATGCTGCATCATGGAATCCTGGCTGGAAAATGTATATGTGATAACATAATGTACATCTAATCTTTGCACCGTTGGCTGATGTTGTGGAGGAAGTTGGGGTAACAAATGTTGTCCAGGTAATCACAAAGAACATTGGAAATTATGTGGCAGCTAGAAGGTTGCTTTCTGCAAAATACCCCACCATTTTTTAGACTCCATGTGCTTCACATTACATAGACTTGATGCTAGAGAACATCAGGAAGATGGAATGGGTGCAAGTTGTTGTGCAAGAGTCCAAAGAAATAACCAAGTATATTTATAACCATTTTTGGGTGCTGAGCCTAAAGAGGGAATTGACAGAGGGTGAGCTTAGTCGCCCTGCTATCATATGGTTTGTCACAACCTTTCTTTCTCTCCAAATCCTTTTGAATGAGTACCAAGCTTTGAGACGGATGTTTTGTGGCCAGCAATGGCTATTTTGGAAAGATAACACAAAGTCAGATGCAATGGCTGTGACTATGTCTCTCTTAGGAGATAGTTTATAGGAGAAAGTCGATGAGATTGTGAGCTTCACTAATCGACTCGTAAAATATTGGGGATCATGGATGGAGAGAAACCTGCAATGGGATACATTTATGAGGAAATGGACAAGGGCAAAGAGGCGATCAGTGAAGCTGCAATGGCTGTGAAGGTGTCTCTCTTAGGAGATAGTTTATAGGAGAAAGTCACTGAGACTGTCAGCTTCACTGATCCACTTGTAAAATATTGGGGATCATGGATGGAGAGAAACCTGCAATGGGATACATTTATGAGGAAATGGACAAGGGCAAAGAGGCCATCAAGACTTTCTACAAGGGGGATTCATCAAATTATCCCCTATATGGGAAATTATTGATTCCAAGTGGGACGAGCAACTACATTTACCATTGCATGTAGCGGGAGCATATCTCAATATGAGCTTATTCTATCATCTGGAGTCTAACATTCAAAGAGGTCAAGATGTGATGCGGTGTGTTATGATATGCATTGAGAAGATGTTCCTGCATCAAGATATTAACGTCTCAAGGACAAGAAAATTCCATGCAAGTACAAACTACAAAGATTCAATTTGTAAAAACTAAATCGTTAGAACTTAGCTTGTAAATTTTCTAGTTCTTTTTTCAATTTTGGCATTGCAAAACTTGTAATCTTTGTTGTTTTTAATTTTCACATCCCATTGGTGGATAGATTGTGCCACAATTACAAGAATTCACCATCAAAGTTTTGCATCAACCCTGCAATGCTTTAGGTTGTGAGTGCAATTGGTTGGTATTTGAGCACATCCACAACAAAATGGAAGAGGTTGGAGCATGAGAGGTTGGAGAAGTTCCCTGATGATTTGAGTTGGCTTGATAAAGAGACTCAGTATCTCTCTAGTTTTCCATCTCAAATGGAAACTCCAAATACATTTGCTTCACAGTTGATGCAGTTTATCAATGTTGGCGCTAGCTCCTCGAGGGCTTATTGTAGGCGTACTCGTGGTTAGGTATTGTTGTCACACACATAGTAGCTGGGCTACTATTGTTCCTGAGCAAGACTGAGTAGTTCTTTGATCCAGTCCTTTTACTATGAGATTAGAAGATGATGAGCCACCAGTTCACGATATCCCACTTTCAATAGATCCAGAGCATCTAGATTGACCAATTCTATGCCATGATTGAGCCTCATGACCCCAGATTCGGTGATTGAGTTAGCCATTTCTATGACCCAGAACAGAGGTTATTATAGAGCCCATGATATGCAACAACAACAGTTGTTTCAATGATCCTCAGATTGGTTTCAGATCCAGTGCATGTATATGACCCAGGTGATATCATGGTTTTGTACATATGGATTTTGGTGTTGCTCTGTTGTCTATTTTAGTAGTGAGACTTAGTTGACAGTGGTTGTATGCTAGCGATATTTTATTGCTCTGACTGAAATCTAAAATATAAGTGATCTAGCTGTTATGTTCAAGAGATTCCTTTGTATACTCATTGGTCATGCCCTACTTGTAGTATGGATTTGGTCATTTCCCTTTTGGGATATAGCTTTCTAGTCTTGGCACCATCTTCACTGTCTCCATCCATCTGTTGCCTTCCTTTTTTATCATTTAACCCTGACTTGTAACTTATCTAGTGACATCTAGGATTCCCCCCACCTTCACCTCTATGTTGGAATAGCTCTCCATGTTTAAATTGTGTCTCAGTGTTGGCTTATGTGATTCTTATCATAGGGATGGTTTACCTCTAGGTCTTGAAAAAAAGTAGTCTTACAAAAAAAAGTGTTTTTAGACACAAAGGCACCAGAGCTTAAAGTTGTTCTAAATGGATGCCCTGCTAGAAAAAACAAAAGTGTCTTTAGATACTATTGCAAAAGTAAAATTAGCTAGTTTCCAAGAGATGAGCACTCATCCATTGTATGATGTAAGGCTCATTTTGCTCCACAGGGCAACATGGTGAGGCAAACTCGTTGGGGCTATGGATGCTCGCTGGCAGCAGGGCTATGCCTTAGTCATTTTCTGGTGCCCATAAGGCTTTTCGGGCACCTGCTCTTGGAGGCTGGCAAGTTAATAAATAAATGTTTTAAAAAGTTGATGGCTAGAGGATGGACACTCATTCATTGTATAATGTACGACTCATTTGCCCCCACAAGGAAACAGGGTGAGACTGACCCACAAGGGTCATGTCTTTGTCATTTTCTGGAAGCCCAAGGCTTTCTAGGGCACCTGCCTCTAGAGGTTAACTAGTGTATACTGTTGTGCAAATAAATTGCTAAAAAGGTTGCTTGTCTAGAGTCTAGTGGAGCCTTCTCATTATTCCACCCATTTGTGAGATACTGCCATTCCCTATTGTCCACCTAGTCCAACTTATGTGTTGTGTGGATTCCCTTGTCCTTTTGCCTAGATTCTTACAGTGTCTAGTGTCAAGTCATCCCCTTGGCCTTACTTGATTTCATTCACCTTCACCCCTAACTAGCAAAATGGTTAAATCTATAAATGAGTATACACTGGAGGTTCTTGTTTAAAGCAGCTGATCATTTTGATTTAGATTATTTATATATATGTATGGTGCTTATAATCACCAGCAGAAGCTACTTGTACTTGAGTCTTACTGTTAACATAGATAATTGAGCATGCATATCCATTTTGTACTTTATAGTATCAGACCTTAGCACTTGGGTCATTGTTTGATCATTCTTGACCTGGTCAACCCAGTGTGACCAAGCTAGGAGCAGGGTCTAGGATGAGTTTTAGGCCGATGGTTGTGGATGATAATTATTTATGGTCTATTAGTGTCCATTAAACATATTCATGCTTCAGATGGTGGTTTACTATGATGGCTTGTATTATTTTCATGATTATCAATATTTACAGGCTTTATTATTAATATGGTTCTGAGATGGATGGGGCCTCTGACATACCTTTGTGATGGACATATGGTGTATGAGTACTCATTCCTAGTTGATTTGGACATTTTGAAATAATTGGTGCAGTCGGTTTTCAGTTTCGGGCATTTGCGGGCGAGAAATGGGTCTTCCAAGCATTTTGCAGCAGTTTGGCACTAGGAAATTAAAAAAAAGACACATTGCAGATGATGGTGAGTTCTCCTAGGGTGCCATAGGGAAACGTGGGGTGCAGCCAGTCGATTGTACCATATTGCTATGGTGCCAAACCCATCCATGCAGTCAGTTGGCTTCAGATTTTGGTCCCCGGAGAGATATTGGTAGTTTAATGTTCCCAAGGCAACATTTTGATGATAACAAATGGCTAATGAGGAAATTGAATTGGGCAAATGAGGAAAGGAAATGGCATGGAATTGGTCCGAGGCACAGTGTTTGGGTCACCTTCATCATCCAACATCAACTTCACTCTACATGGGGTCCACACGTCCTTGATTTCTCCACTTGGAGGGCATTTAGATGTAGTTTTTATTAATTCTTGCACATGATCTAGGAACTAAGATTCAATCTCATCAAAGAATTATTAACAAATTACTCATGAATTGGCAATAATCGGAATACCCAATAGGTT
>LPNX010225487.1:177559-189196 GCA_001517045.1 Pseudotsuga menziesii
TTTGAGGGGGATGTCCTAGTGATTTTGATCACTTCATGATATTATTGATGATCACATCTTGTTATTGTGCCATGGGGCCATGCTAGTGAAGGATATTATAACCTCCTAGCTCCACCATGTGCTATCTTATGATTATTTGTAATCTTTATGTGGTGCGCCCCCTCCTTGGGCATTTTTAGTGATGCACCACCCTCTATTATTGAGTTGCTCCGTGTATGATGTATCCGACTAATCTTAGCCATAGATTAGATTAACCTTATCTTATGATCTTGACCCTTGATTTTTTTGGATCTAGGTTTTATGTACTTGCGAGATCTATATATTGAGATGCTCTCTCATTTGTAAAGGGACTTTTGGCTCTGAGAATATTGAATACAAGAAAACTTTTGCAAAAACTCTTGGAAGCTTTGTAAATGTACTTGGATGTGATTCTTATGCCCCTTGCTTAGACATTTCAATGGATCTTGCATGCAAACATTATGTTTTTTGTGGAGTCCGTACTGATCTTTTGGCAGGGTAGTGAATTGATTGGAGGAGATTGCTAAGGCGTCTTGCATCATCTTCTGGGAAAATCGTTTCATCTTTAGGGAGTTATCAATTGTTACTTTGTGCATTGGATTTTTCTTTGTAGATGACGTACATAGCTTATCCTTTTCATCCGTGAACAAATCTGGCTTTGGTAGTTTGATTTTATAAGTGGAGAAGAGGGGCACACTACCTTCACTGGGCGTTTTTTGTTTGTTTGTTGTCGGATCTCGCTCGAAATTGTAACTAAGTGGAAGGATTATCGACATACAAAGCGACCGCAAGTATTTTCAGGTACGATTTGCAAGGTTAGTATTGTTTTTCATCATTTTCATCCAATTGTCAAGCAAAACCCTTTCTTTCAAACACTAGTTTTGTAGATCTGATAGATCCGGTGAGTTTTTGATGACGACCATCAAAACCCACTTGGAGATAATTGAATAAAGCCTAGATCTCAATTTTCATATAGTTTCGACTCCATTTGCCTTGGGATCTAACACTAGTTTCTCTAGGTGGGGGCGCCCTCCTTGGGTGGGTGGCCAAATCTTCAGATCTATCAGCTGGGTATGCTTGAACCCACTTTATTTTCACAGATCTATCCTTCAAGCTACTAGATCTAGCCATTTACGACCTCGATCTACTCTTTTGGGTCCACCATGTCCTCTTTTGCATAAACCCTAGGTGCGTCTCATTAGGGTTTTCTCATGCGTTGCTAGATTTCTTTAGATCTAGGTTACTAAACTCTTGTGGTACTTTTCCAATCAAGTTGGGTCATTTTCCGTCTTTGCTAAGCCTCCCCAACTTTGCCCTAACTTCTATAGCACATACATTCTGTAGATCTAAACCTCCTCACTCATTATTCCTCCTCTTCCATTCATTGCATAACCCTAGGAGTGCCTTGAGCAGATGTGGTAGCCCTCTTAGGCTAGTAGGGTCTCCCCCTTGATCATTCTCCGGATTGATCTAAAGCGACAAGAGCCCGTCCGGTGTGACAACTACCCTTTAACCCATAGTGGATGAGGCCCTTGCGGTGTCACCGGTTAGCTACCTTACCTCTACTGTCCCGGATAGGATACATTTAGTGCGTAGCTACACTTTGTGTGATAACAGTTATGAGACTCGAGTACATGGAGAGATTGTCTATTTTGGTTTTCTAATAATGTTATGAGACTGAGTTATGGTTTACATATTTGAATTTTGAACTTACTGCCTTTTTTGACCTTGATCATGGAGTTATTTTCCTAGTCACTATTTAAAAATAAAAAATTTAAATTTTCTCATACAAAAATTGATTGTGTTATGCTGTATTATCATAGTTTATGAGATGATGTTATGAATTATTTCACAAATTGTAGTTTTATAACTTATATGGATTGGAAATGCCATTGACCTCTGTTTTGTGCCCAAAATTTACCATATTTTATGTTTTTTTCCTATTTTTCGAGTTTGTACCAGGTCTTTCTCGACTCTTTCCCAAGTTGGCAAGTCACATGACAACTGAGTCCTTGTCGATTCGAGTCGTGCAACATTGGTCCAACGCAGGGTCAATGGTGTATGTGCATTCCAACCTTTGTGTTTATTTCCATGCATAGGCAGGAGTGGTTGAAGGGAAAGACAAAGATGTGGGATGTGTTTCCTGATGATATGGGTTTGGATGACAATGTGGAGTTGGTATTAGCCAACATGGATCTTAATGATCCAATGCTAGATCTGTTCACTTTTGATGATCAACCTCTTGAGGGGTCATTCTCCACACCATTAGATGTAGCAACAGATCTTGGATTGGGTACAAAGGAGTAGGAGGAGGAGAATGGAGGAGAGAGCAGTGACAATGATAGTGATTTTTCCATGGAGGAGGACTATTGATAGTGGCTAGTATAATTGACGAACTATGAGATTCTTCCCTATTTTGTATTTTCCAGTGGCATTATTTCTATATCTATGTAATACATTTTGATTTTGAACTTAATGGTTTTAGTTCACCTGGACCAACCACCATAAATATGCAATTTGTAAGTTTGTAACTTGTAACTTGTATCATTGATTCATCATTGAATGATTGATGTAGTAACTATTTGTAAGTTTGTAACTTGTATCATTGTATGATGTATCAATATTTTGTGAATGTCCTAGTTTCAAAAAATGGATCTATATGTTAATTTTTTTAATATATATATATGTGTGTGTGTGTGTGTAACATGTCCTCCGTGTCCTTTTTCTGGGGTCATCATGTCCCGTGTTGGATTCTCGTATCCATGTGTCCTCCATGTCTCGTGTCATCGCGTCACGTGACTCAGGTTTGGAAAGTCCCCCTCCCTCTATTTATATGAGTGGTAAGAGAGGCCAACAATATAACAGAGATGGACCTAAGCTTGACAAGCAAGCCTACTAAACATAAGTAAGCCACACACAAGTGAAGTGCTCCACTCATGGAGTACAAGTGTTAAGCTCCAATGATGATGTCATGCACAATAGTGACCTAAGGTGATGTAGCTGTGCAAGGCAAGTCCACACCACTCTGTCTCGAGCCTCAACAGACTCCATCCATCCTCCAAAGGCAAGAACTCCACTGGGGTAACTACCCCTTGCAAGAACATTGTGGAAGCCCCCAAGAATCCCCAAACAATCTCCAATCCTCCAAATATGAAACTAAGTTGCAACATGCTATATAGGGGTTGTAGCCCTCCTCCACGATGCACAAGGCTCCTCATGTGTGGTAGGGCGTTCTCCCACTAAGTGAATCCTCCATTTGGCCATCATGCAGGGTGTCGACCATCCATGCAAGAGATCTCCAACACCTTGGGGAAGAACACTAAGCTAGTCATAATCTGAGGTTTGGCATTCTATGAGAAAGCTATCTCAATTGTGCATGTCTATCAAGGACCATTGTTCATGCTACAATCCATTTCAGACCATCCAGGGGTTGAATATACACCATGTACCCCAAATTTCATGAAGCACCCAAACTTTTAGAGTAATTCGAGAGTCTAATAACAGTTGATTAAAGTGTGCAAGACAATAATTGAGGTTATGTCTCAAAGGTTTTCTTTGACATAGATGGTGTTCTAGAATATGTCCATTTTTAAATAATTACTAATTCAATACCTCCAATCTTACCCTTGAATCAAAATTTAAATCCTAATTGCACCAAATGCTTGACATGCATACAAAAGAAATGTCACTTTTTGCTAGTCATCTTGCTTAAACATAAAACTAATATTTTATAAGCCATTGCTATTTGCTTGCTTCACTATATGATTCTTTACTACATTTCCTTTTGAATAAATGTTAAGAAACTACATTCTAGTGGTAAACAAGATAGTTTGTAAATGTTATTTTACTATGGACCCTGTTGTCCGCCGATTGCACACCAGCAGCAGCAATCTTCCGAAAGCTGTCTCCTCACTTAGGAAAGTGGGAGAGGTGTGACCTTGGGGGCAAGCACAGAGCCAGGTACTATCACCTACTCCTAGCTCCTCTGTTTAGGCTAACTCCTAATGAAGCCAAGGGGGGTAGTCCCTAACAAAGAGTTTTTTATGGCTCAATGTTTAAGTTAAGTTTTTGATGTTTGGATGGGGATGGGTGTTGTTTAGGAGTTATTGTGATTAGAAATGATTAAAATTATGAATTTCAAGCATAAGAAAAAAGCAATCCACGTTGCTGCACTGGATTGCTTTTTTCTTATGCAGTTAAGTTTTTGATGTTTGGATGGAGATGGGTGTTGTTTAGGAGTTATTATGATTAGAAATGATTAAAATTATGAATTTCAAGCATAAGAAAAAGCAATCCACGTTGCTGCACTGGATTAAAAGATGAACAATATATCAAGATTTTATAAGATAAAGATGCATTCACAGATAAAGATTTAAATAAGCTAAAGACAAGTGATCTAGATGTAACAATCACGCATAGATTAATAGACCAGTACCTCTATGGAGTCAAAGCTCTGCCATGCTTTAAGAAATAAAACCAAGTCCTGAAATAAAGCTAGTGGATGTAACGTTGTGCAAGTGCTCTTGGTATATTTTAAGTGTTTTAAATGGTCTTGTTTAGGGCTTCAGCAAAAGGTTTCAATAGTCGAGAAAATCTTCCAAGTTAATCCGTTAGAGACATGACGGCCCGCCCAGTATCTCTTGCTGGTATCGCGAAGATTGACCAGCTAGCTGAGACTCTAGACAGCGGGGAGTTCCGGTGCCTTTACTAAGAAAAACTTAGGAAATTTTCTACAACATTGGTGCGTTGGTTACGGGGTAAATTTTATTAAGATGAGTCTTGCAAGAGTAACAATCCAATGCCGTTTCTGCGTACTCCGATTTTTAAGTCGGTCAGAGCATACTCGGGCAAGGAAATCAACGAGATAAATTAATTAAGCGGGGAATGTGAGTTGGAGAATTTTATTAAGTAAATTGATTAAAACCCTCTGACAGAGAGCGCTCTTGACTTTGTCTTATGACAAAAGTTCAAGAGACTTAGTTGAACTATATGCTTGATGCAAGGGTATGCAGTGGGAATGCTCTCCGATAGAGAGTGCTCTTGACTTGGATTACGACAAGTTGAAGAGACTTTAGAGATTAATTGATTAATTTATAAAACAATAAAAAGACTAATCTACCCAAGAATCTCTTTCAGGTTTTTTAGGCCTTAATCAGGAGAGTATGGGGGTAAGTAAAAACTGAAATAAAAGACAACTCTCCGATAGAAAGAACTCTTGATCCACAAAGTGAGATTCAAGAGATTTCTACTTTAAACAGTTGATTTACTTATTTGAAAGATAAAAAACTTTAAAAGATGAAGTAATCAACTTAGTTAATGAAACAAAATGGGCTAATCTAACAATTAGTATTCTAAGCGAAATAATGCAATTATTCTAAGCAAAAGCACATCTAATCTAAGCACATAAAAAGATAAGAACACCACAAACCTCTCCAAATGGGGGAGGCTGAGAGGGGGGGCAAAAAAACCCCACTCAAACAAAAGATAAACTTTATTGAAATTTTCAACATGCCTTTAGGAATTCAACCTTTGAAAGGGCTTTTGACTTAAAGCATGAAACTTCTTTATTGGACTTTATGTAAAAAGGAGAGTGATTTACTTTTTATTTAAAACCCTTTCTTCAAACTTGCAAAAAGGGGCAAAGGAAGAAGATAGAAAAGAGCAAAAAAGGGGGCAAAAGAAGGCTGGAACAAAGGAGAAAAGAGGGGAAAAAGGGAGGAATAAAAACAATAAATTGAAAGCAAAAGATGGGGAGAATAGGGCAGTGAACTAGACAATCAATGAACTGCAAAAAATGGTAAAAACGGGGCAGTGAAAGAAGAGAAAAGTGGCTGTCATAAAAATGCAAAAAGAGGGCAGCGAAGAAAACCAAGAAGAAAAGCACACAACAAGGTGGAAGGAGGCCAAATCCAACCTAGAAGAAGGGGGAAAAATCACTCAATAATCAACAAAAAAGGTGGAATCAACCTCCGAACAAGGTGACCACTAGAAGTACTAGTCTCGAAACCGTCCAGACTAGCTGGATGTATGCAAGGATGCTAGTGGGGAAAGAGAAGTAGCCACAAAATTATGTGGCACTTGGGATCAAATCCCAAGCTACTTTCTCAGGTCAAAACAACCATGAGATACATGGAAATATTGGAGAAAGGAGAAACTTAGATTAAATTGAAAAAGTAACCGGGAAGATTTCTTTTACTTGATGGATTAGGCAAAGAAGCTTATGCTTCTCGATTTTCTTGAAAGCAAATGACTCCTTGTGGAACTTGCAGAATGAATGTTAACCATAAAATAGCCCCTGTATATCGGACGATACCTGAAAGCATACAATCTTCAAGAGAAAAGCATAGGTTATATAAAATAGTGCTAGATTGTTAGCCTTCAAAATTTACACAACCAAATGCTTAAAAATCCATAAGAAAGGAGCAAAGAAAGGTATCACCTCACACGGTGAATCATGACCAACATAGAACTTCCACTTTGACCTCCAAAGTCATCAACTTTATTGAATCTTAAGCAAAATGTTACAGTACAAATTCTCCAGAGCTTCTATGCCAAAAATCCGATCCTAATAGAGTTAAAAGAGCCTCCATTTATACAATGAGAGAGTGCTAAAGCCCTAAAACCCAAGGAGGGCGCTAACCTAGCTTTGTAGCCATGTGAAAGAGCCAAACCAAAAATAAAGAAGCTAGGAGTGAGGGGTGGCCTCCACCTAGGCAAGGCGCCCCCACTCCAACCCTAACCACTACAACCACCATCCAAACGAGACCTCCACAAGCAAAAACGTGAGGTTTTAATGCTCTAACGTGAGGAAGAGGAGAGGCACACGTGATAGGCTTGGGAAGGTAGGCATGAGGCCATAAGGAGGCTTGTGCTAGGTTTGGAGGAGCCAAAACCCTAGCAAGCCATGATTCAAGGACCATACCTCTTGTTCTTCACCTCGAACATGCCATCAAGCCAATAAACAAGCTCCAACTCACCCAAGCGTGGTCATCACTGAAGGAGGCGATTTGGCCAAGTGGATGAAAACTCAATGCTCTCCGATTGTTAACTGAAGCAGATTTGTGCCAACTTCAATCATCTTTAATGCCCAATGCCATGTCATTTAGCCTTTTATTTTATTCAATTTGGTTAATTTTGGAGAGTTTTTTGATTTTCTCTAAAATATTCATTTTTAATATTTTAATCAATAATTTCTTCGTAAATGACTTTTTTGAGAAATTATTAATTATGAGGCTGAATGAACTTCTGAAACTTGGGATTAGTTGGCTGGCTGATCAAGAATGATTTTTGGCTTAGGGTTAGAGCCTTCAATCATTGAATTTGGACCCCAGATGGCCGACTTATTACAATTTGAATTTTTCCATTTAATTTATGGAAAAATTTAATTAAAAACCTAGATTAAATTAAAAAATTAAAAAATAATTAAAATCCTAAATCCAACGCGTCCGGTAAAATTTTTTCACAATTTTTTTGGGGGGTCCTAGTGACCTAGGACATGACCATGCTCTATTCCACTAGTGTCTAGTAGGTTCATACACTTCAGTTGGGCTCTAATAACCCCCCAAGGCCCAAAATTCAAAATCGGGCATTCTAGCTTTTTGGAGGAAGCAGGAGAAAACCTTGTCGATTATACTCGGCTATAGGCAAAGCATAATTGACAAGGGCAAAAAACTCCCTGGAATACCTTAGTTGAAATTCTACGTCTTGGGGGACCGAACCACTCAAAACCCCTACTAGCACACTTTATTACAAACCCCGTGGGGCCATGGTCATAATTATTCAAAACAAAAACTGCCTAGCCAAAACTTGCTAGGCACAAAGGGTAGATCATCCGATGCACTGGAACACAAACATGTATCATGTTTTCCA
Source organism: Pseudotsuga menziesii (assembly GCA_001517045.1). Lineage (NCBI taxonomy): Eukaryota > Viridiplantae > Streptophyta > Pinopsida > Pinales > Pinaceae > Pseudotsuga > Pseudotsuga menziesii. The sequence goes on from LPNX010225487.1 coordinate 185,447, forward strand.
AATGGCGGCTCCTCAACTGATCCAGCTATGGTACAAGTAAGTTGGTAACAGACCCCACCTTATAGACAGTCACAATGTCATGTTGCTGCATCAAGTGTTTGGATAAAAGGGAAGTAAAACATTATACAAGTTTGAGAATAAATTGTTGACATTTGAAGAACTTCAGGAGTTGAAATACACATATTGACCAACATGAGGAAGAATTGTTGTTGAAGAAAATTAAACGATATCTGTTAACAAAGTAAATGTATACCAAAATAAGTAAACCCATTAATAGTGTGTGGCCTTTTCTTCTCAACTGTAACATGTAGGGTGGCTGCAATAATTTAATTGCTTCTCCATTTCTACATATTTATTTTCACATCAAATGAGAGGATTAAAGGAATTACCAACGTTGTGTAGGTTTTTTCTCAATTGCTTTAACATTTATTTTGATTATAAGCTCCTCGATAATCACCTACAACATTACAACCAGTCTTGGGTGCAAGGTAGGATGGCTAGTACTTCCCTAAGCTCTTCCCAGTAAACCAAATGTGATCCTTTGCCATAATCCCCAAAGCCAATGCTACATGATTGTCATTTCTTGGGGCATAGAAAACTGTCTACATTGACATAGGAACAAAGCCATGACATAGATAGGATACTGGATGGAAAAATCAATATAAACTAGTAGGGTAAGCCTTGGAATGCAATCAAGTTAAAATGATTTCTGCAATGACATTGATCCTTTCTTCAATAAATAAAAACATTAATGGCTCTGAGAACAATGGTTTGGCCCTACTAAGATTGGTTATTGATGATGGTAAGTGCCTTCCCTCTTGTTCCCCATCAATTGCAAAGACAATGGAGTAAGAAAAAACATAATTGACACTATTAAGAGTGTCAAAATTGGCCTGGTTTTTTCCCCATTTTGGCCCCTTTTTATTTTTTCCAATTTTTTATTTTTATTTTTACTGATTCTTTCAAAAAATCGCTATATGTAGCTCTTCTTCAAATCTCATGAGTTTTTCAAGCTGATTTTTTGTTTGAGGTTTGACTCTGTGAAAAATCATCATCTCTTCGGTTTTTGGACATTATTTTCATCTATGATAATAATTTATACCATTGAATGTGATGAATGATACAACTACTCGTGATGCTATAAACCAACATAGATCCATCTTAAACCTGGATCTACCAATCACCGAGAGGGATCTGATTTCTTGAGGTGTAATTTTTTTTATATGAAATTTTTTACATGTTTAGAAAATTTACACCTCAAGGATTTTGATCCCTTTGGTGCTTGGTGAATTCAGGTTTAATATGGATCTATGTTGGTTTAAATTTTTTTATTTTATAAGAGATCATTGATTTTTAATTATTTTGCATTTGGTTTTAATTTTTTATTTTATGAGCTGACATGAATTTTTTTAAGCAATTTTTATTATTTCTAATGTAGTGTTATGTTACATACGTCAACGTTGACAACATCTCCCCCATACTGGGCTGTAGAGCACCTCGCTACTCTCGGTGCAATACTATTAAATGGTCATCGGTATGAATGGGAATTACTTTGTGTGATTTAGTTTGTTTACCAAACATTGTTGCTTATATTTATTATATATTTATATATGTATTATTTTTATTAATCATGTTCATTACATGCACCACTGCCTTCCCAATGGTGGAGGCTGTGGGCTTATTAGGCAATGTCACAAAAAAGGTTGTTGACTTGCTAGGATGATACTTTTGGGCTGTAGTTGTCTTGTTGTTTTTTGTTCCAAAGGAAAAAAGCATAATTTCATTAAAAGGATAGTAAAATTATGTTGTCACCAACCTTGTAGTTGCCTATGTGAGATGGATCCAGGATGGATGGTAGAGGGACAAGCAACTCAGGAGGTGGAACCAAGATTGCCTTGACTCCCAAATGGATGGTTGTCACGCCAATCGAGGCAGTCTTCACTTTATGTTATCTTAGCTCAAGACAACAAAGGGGGAGACCTGGATCTACTCCCGACAGGAGAGATCAAACCTAGACACCAGATCAGATCAAATGGATTTGAGGTACGTAAGGTGTAAGGTAAATGGAAACCCTAGATCTATGGATGATGTCACTAGGTGAACCAAGGCTTTGGATTATGGTTTAGGAAGAGTAAGGCTTGATCCAAAGTTGGACACAGGTGACCTATGAAGTAAAAACTAGATCTAGGGTTTAGGTACTAGCAATAGATGCAGATATCCGCTGCCTTGGGAAACGTAACCACTGCAGGGAGGGCAAGGACAGGATTGGGTCTATCTAGTACCCAAGGACAGACTCGATGAAAGATATGACAATGTCACAGTACTCGAGTCATCAGGGAAAAGTCAGATCTCGAGAAAAAGAGGCCAAAGAGGGGGTAGCGCTAGGGTTGGAGATCAGTGCCTGTCAGAACCAGGGCAATAGAGTCACTATCTGCCTAGCGTTGGAGGAAACCCGCCTAGGAAATAGTTTGATCTACAAACCCAAAAAGGTATTTGGCCAGGAAAGTCAGATCACGGGAAAAACTAGCAGCACGATGGCTAGCGCTAGGGTTTGGGAAGTCAGTTTCTCAGATCTAGGGCAACCTGTCAACTTCTAGCTCAACGTTGAAGGAGAAATGGAATGAGGATGACCTGATCTACAAACCCAAGTTGGAAAAATGCAGAAAAGATCAGATTTGGGAAAAAGTCATAGAAATGATGAGGAGCGCTAGGGTCTTGGAAGACAACTTCTCAGATCTAGGGTCACCTGTCAGCATCTAGCTCAACATTGAAGGTAATTTGGAGAGAGGAGGACCCGATCTATAAACCCAAGAAGGAATTTTGCCAGAAAAATCAAATCTCGGAAAAAGTCAGAATTTCATGACGAGCGTTGGGGTTTGAGCAGATAGTTTTCCAGATCTAGGTCAAACCAACGACTTTCAGATCAGCGTTAGGGGTGAATTGGTGAGAGGGAGGCCTGATCTACAAAACCCAGCAGTGGTTTGTCCAGAGATTGAGCGGTTTATTTTTAGTATTTTTTGGCTTTTTATTATTTATGGAATTTTTCAGTAAAATGAAGAAAAGCATGTGTGAATGGGTTGAGATCCGTAAGAAAGGAGCGAACCTGCAGGTCTTACCTGGGAATCCTTGTAGATGCCTTGAAGGTGATGATCCCTGCTATCCCGATCAATTTGAGAAGACCTGTGTGATTTCTAAGCCCAACGTTTTGCTCCAAGTGACCAATGCACCCTCTCTCTTGCACAAGCAAACGTCAACAATATCAGATTTGCGGTATCACGAAAGAAAAACAAGATCTGCAGAAAAGTAATAAGACGCAATCATAGATCACAATGAAGCTAATGAAAACCCCTTGATACAAGACGAAGCCAATCCAAGCGAGTGGAGGATCTCCTACAAAAACACCCAAGATGAAGTCGCCCTCCTGTAGACAGGACAATGATCTTGAAAAAATATAGATCTCACACAAATTTCCCAAATGCTAGGAAGCAAAATACTTTCCAATCACCATCTAAGAACACTAGATGCAAAGGAGATCCAAAAAATATCTACAAGAAAGTTTTTCTATTAATCAGATCCAAGAGCCAAAGACCCTTTACAAATGAGAAGCTCTCTCCTTTAAATAGGAATGAGAGAACCAAAATACTAACCACGTTTCAAATGAGTGGCTAAGATTAAAAGATACAAATGTCTAATCAATGGTTGAGATGAGCTCAACATACAATACATGGATCAATATAACAATATAATATA
>LPNX010225487.1:189239-229726 GCA_001517045.1 Pseudotsuga menziesii
TACTCAACAAGAAATAAATGAAGCACATGGTGGGTCAATGGAGTGTTAACTAACTCCCTCTGGGTGTCTGTCCCTATGGCACAATAAAAATAATATATTTTTTAAACTGTGAAATTGTGCCTCCTTGAGGAAATTGTGAGCCTCCCAAAAGCTCCAGAGAATAATATAAAAAGCTCGAAAAAGTAGATGTGGGCCCAATCAGGTGCTGCAACTACCGGAGAAGGTGCAGACGACATCAATCTCATCATCATGACTCATTCCATGCCATTTCCTTGTCTCAATAGCCCAAATCGAATTCTTCAGTAGCCATTTAATCATTTTTTAATCTGCCTTGGGAAACGTGAACCTGCCAAAACAACCTCCTAGGGTGCCTGCGTTGTCCAACTGAGCCGACTAGGCTCTCTGGGAGGGGGGTACTATGGTACAATCAAGTGGCTGGACCCCCTATTCCCCAGACAATGCCCTAGGAGATCCAACAAAATCATCTCCCTGCTCAAACCTGCCCTCTAGTGAAGCAAAATTGCACCAGAAAGGTAAAATGAGCTTGATCATCTTTGTAAGTGCCCAGAACTGAAAACAAGTTGTTTCACTGGACTCAAAAAGTCCAAGTCCATCAAAGTTATGTATTCATACCCTCTCAAGGTCTCTGCCTGATCATCAACAATATCAAATAGACAAAATAATAACCTGTAAATGACCAGATACCAATAATATAACTCAGGCTGACATCCATCTATTGCAAGTGTAAAAAGGCTAAGACATGCTCTACAAATCATTTATGTAACAATCATAACAAGTAGCAATCACTTCACTGGTGGTACATGAACCAAATATATATATAGGGTTTTATTTATTATAACTTAGACCAGACTTTCAAGACTATACTCACTTCATAGTTGTAGTCAATTTGCTAGTGAAGGGTGGAGGCTAAAATTCATAAGGTTAGGCCAAAGGATGACTGCCCACTCAACACTGTGACACTTTGGATATGGAAAGGGGATACTCACTATAACCATATGCCGGACAAACAACAACAAAGGGGATGGCAGTGCCTCACAAATAGGTGAACTACTTCAGAGGTTCTTACTCACCTTGACAAATGCTCACAATCCAACTCGATACGAGTAAGGCCAACAATCTTTAGATATAACTTTTAGGAGCCATTGCTTTTTGGGCCTTTGATTTTCCATAGCCTTTGTCCACGTGTTTTTTATACGGACTTTTATTATTGAGGCTTTATGCATTCATGTATGTTGAAAAACACTACTTTTCATGAATGTTTAAGATATTTCATTGCAATATTTTTCAGAGCCAATTTCAGCAGGCTAGCCTTGCATTCATGTATGTTTAAAAACACTACTTTTCATAAATGGGTTTTTTATAAGATATTCATTTCATTTCCAAATTCATTGTATTGATGGCAGCGCTACTTGTTTTAGGTAAGCAAACACAACCTAGGCAACTCAGAGTCGAGACACAAATAAACAGGGAGGCTTGTCCAACAAAGGCTTTAGCGGAGAAAGGTCCTCCATGCCACAAGTCAAGAAGTAAGTTAGGATTAAAACACAACTGGAAGGTAATGGATGGGTGGAGACAGTGAATAATGAAACCAACACTAGCAAGCCAAAGGACGGTGGGAATGACTACCTCTATTCTCCCTAAGGAGGGTAAAACCAACGAGTATAGATCAAGAACTTCCAAGTCTGAGTAGGGACATCAATACATAATACAGATACATCCAAGTCCACATATTTATATCACTGCCAGATCATGACACTAAATGCTAATACATGTCACAAAAATGAGTATAAGAGCAATGATAACCATAACACAATATAAGATAAGCTGAGTCATAACCATGCAAATAATCCATCTAAACCATCATCTGTCCAATGAGAAAATACTGATACAAATCTGGGCATCACTAATTGCTCTTCAAATGACTAAATGACTACATAGTCCTTGAATCTGAGTGTCTTGAGACTCGGTCTTGGCATGGGAGAGTACTATAGTCCATTGATAACATAATGATCCATCAAAACTGCTCATCTCAGCATCTCATATGTAGGAGATCTGGCTGAAAAATGTACTGAATCTGAAAAATAGAATATGGTAGCCCGACTACTATATATGTGATAACAAATTACATCTGCAGAAGGTCTTCAAACCTTTCCTTTTTGTTGCTTTGCAGCCTGTAGTTGTCTTGTTGTAATGGGACTCCTTACAAATTAGTTGAACCCATCCCTCATTATGATTATTGGTGGATTGAGTAACTACTAGTTGAGCTTTAGCTTGAGGAACTTGGTCAGGTAGGACTTGTTATACCAGATTGTATATGAGGATGTTTACCCTCAATTTTGCTGCATTGATCATGGCTGAAATTTAGTTTTGCAAAGCAGATATGACATGATTGCTGAGATGCTATATGTTGCCTTGTGATGATACCATGCCATTATATTTTAGTGCCGGTTGCATGCCTTGATGATATTTTATTTTGGATACATGGTCTTAATTGATGATTGTACTAGATGTTATTCATGTTACTCACATTTGCTGATTTTGATAAGTATGGTTACTAGAAATGTTATGTAGATTAGCACATAGAAGTTGTTTCTGTTTTATGCACACACCATTGACTTCCAACTCTTGATTGTTACAAGGATCATAAATCTCTTTTGGCTCCATCTATGACCACTCTATCTCCGTATCATTCCATTTTTGTGTCTTGAAACCATTGGCTAAGACTTGACAGATTGAATCTTGATTTCCCCTCTGTGACCTCTTCATCATGAAATCCTTCTTGTTTCCCATAGTGTCTCGGTTTTGTTGTGTTGCGATGCTGTTCTCTGATTGAATAGGACACTCACTTGTAAAACCTTAGGGCTGACTATCGACAAGGAGGGTGAGTTTCCATAGAGAAATGTGCTCTGTAGACCTGAACTAGATGAAAAAATCAAAAGAATAAGGGTGACACAAAAAGAAAATGCAAAATAACGAAAATAGCTGAGTCTCTTGGTTTGGAAGTATGGGTGCTAGGCACTGTTGAAGATATAGACGCTTGACTGGTACAGATTGTTGAACACCCTAACACTTTGTGTGGATACTATGCCACTCCGACGTTATTTATTGGAAGCTTGCTGGACTCTCGTGATTGGCATCTCTTCAAAATCAATGAGCTCCCGTACAAAAAAAAGTGGAAAAGAAAGAAAAGGAAAGAAAGAGACAAAGGAAAAATGAAAAGAGGGCTTGCTAAGGTCAAAGGGTGTAGTACCTCCTTACATATCATCCATTTGTGAGACACATTCCCTAGTGTTTGCCTGATTGGTGAATGTCACAGAGTTCCCAATGTCCCCTTATCTTGAGTCAATTAGTCATCTTTGACCAATCCTCTAGTTGACTAGCCTTGTTGACTTTGTCCACCCACTTCACCCAAAGGAAAAATGGTTTTTGTAATGCTCTTGATGTTGTTTAGGTGGTGGCATGTTCATAATACATTAATCTCAAGCTATGTACTAACTTATGCGAAATTTTCTATGCTTAAGGTATGCAATGATTCAAATGAATCACTCTTGTAATGTAGGTATTATAGCTCTAATATGTTTGCAATATAAACCATTTGAGAGGTTAATGTTGATGTTTGGGCAGCATCGAGAGCTGTTCTCTAGGAGATTGGCATCATCCTGGGGCTGAATCCCTAGGTAGGGACTAGGATGTTGATGTTACTTGATCTTCTCTAAGAGGAGACTACATCAACATGAGAAGACCTTTCTTATGAAAATTTGGGAAGACAAGTTGACCGTTGAAACGTGAAGAGAGGGCCCAGTGTAAAGTACTTTATGAGAAATCACGGCAGATGTATTTAAAAGACCTTAAGACACATATCATGTGTTGGATAGAACCCTCCTCTCTTAGAGCACATGTTCTGAGGGTTCTAGGGCATGTGGGGACCATGAATACCAAGAGAAGGGCTAAGACATTGCCTAAAGATGACTTGCTTAAGAAGATTTGGTTAATAGCCCAAATGAAATGTCAATAGCCCTATCAAAGTGTTGAAAGCCAGAGCCCACATGAAATTATAAGGACCCTAACTAAAAGTGTTTTAAGTATTTCTTAATTATTAAATTAAAAATACTAAAGTGGTTTCCTTGACTTATGGTATTTACGCCATGTATTTCTCAACGATGAAATATAAAGAAGAAGCTCTCTTAAGTGATTAATACACATCTATTATCATCATTATCTTTGTCCAAGAGCTCGTGTGGGTGGATGATTTGTTCTTTGTTTTATTCTCTTCAATGTGAAGGTTTGGTTCAGTTGACAAGACATAGGAGGTTGACCGCAGGCCTTAGGAGGCTGACGTTAGGGCCCTAGAGGGCTTGGATCAACGCAGCCGTAGGTTGCATAAGCCCTAAGAGGGCTCGAATCAGGTCACTGTGGTTGATGATAGGCACAATAGACCTTTAAAGGATTCAATCAGGTCATTGGAATGCATCAACACAATTTAAAGGTCGTTGGAGGCCTCACATTGTAGTAGAAGTAGCCCTAGAAGGGCTGGGTTAGCTGCATACATCAATTATGTGGCATGTGTCATCTTCATGAGGGCTGACATAATCAATCAAAAGGTTGTCGTTAGCATTTGTGACAAGCCTAGGGCCTGTGTCATCATACCTGGGGTTGGCTTCATCAGTTGGAGGTGCGCCGAAGGTTGCTATCAGGTCCTAGAGGGCCTATGCTACCCCACTATCAGCGTACCAATCAGATCATGGGATTTAGATGGCATATCTAGCTAGGATGAGACCCTGGCAACCAGATTGAACCCCTTCAAAGGAAAATCTGAGGATACACAGTCAGTTTTGGTGTACTCCTAGCAGACCGAGGTCTCAAATCAGTAGATTAGGCCTATCATTGGGCCCCACAGTGCTCACATTAGCAGACAATGAATTTATATCAGCAGACAAAGATTTATATCAGCAGTCAGAGAATTTATACTATTCAGTTATGTTTTTTCTTAGGTGATGAGCTACATGAGCTAGGATTATTTGCTAGATTTATGCTTTTGAGGGTGGTCTCACATGATGGAGAGAGAGTAGCATTTGAAGTAGTGCTTGCTTCTTTAACTTCATATGAAAAGATAAGTACTTGGTCTCTCTGTATATATTCACCCTTATGTGTGAGAAGGGTTTGATGTTCATGTTCACTTGATGTATCATAGGAAAGGTTGCTGAGTTTTTCCCTCAGAAGGAGAGAGGGTTTTCCCAGGATAAAAATCATGGTGTCTATTATGCATGTCTATTTATGTGATGTGATGTTTTTTGTTGCATTTACCCTTACTATTATAACTGGTTATTGTAATACCACTCTCATGTCTTTAATGTAGTTGATACTTGGGGATATTTTATTTGTGCAGGATAAGCCAAGCTGGTCCATAACTGTTTTAGACATGACATTTGGTCTAGAACCACTGTCAATTAGGAAACAATGTGCGATCTTGTCCCTAATTTTAATGGACACATAAAAAGGAGGATTTTTTACGGGAGGTCTGAAAGAACTCATGGCCATAACATTGTGCTCAGGAGGCTCTTCTTCAGTCGGGGTGACAAGCTTAGCAGGAGAAACTCTAGGCTGAGGCTCCACACATAATTACTTGTGTATGAAAGTAGTTAAAAATTCAACAATTATTTTATTCTCTTGATGAGCTCATTCATTTATCGGACAAATTTGTCCAACTTTGACCAAAGTTGATTTTGTTGACTTTTTGACTTTGTCAACAGGACCAACCAACAATATGTGGTCATGTTGCATCACCATTCATCATACTTCAACCTTAGGAGGCCAATTTGATATTTTCAAATGTGATTTTCATCTTATATGGACTAATCGGCTTTAATAAATGGAATTTCCTAAGTTTTCAATTTAAAAAGCCCAAGTTCTAGTTTAATAATTTAGAGCATAAAAAAAATGGACATTGCTTATTATTTTTTGGCATGGAATGAATTGGTAGGTGATAGTAAAGCATCATGGAACTCATCCAAGGAAACTCTCAAGTGATTTCATCATGTATAGGCTTTAATAAATGGAATTTCCTAAATTTTCAATTTAAAAAGCCTAAGTCCTAGTTTAATATTTTAGAGCATCAATAAAATTGATATTGCGTATCAATTTTCATGGAATGAATTGGTATGGGAATAGAGATACTAAAGCATCATGGAACTCATCCAAGACAACTCCCAAGTGTTTTAATCATGTATTCATCAAATTCCTACTAATAGGTGTTTGATAATCAAACTTTCTAAGGTTTGATTTAAAAAATCCCTAAGTCAAAAATTAGTGGCAATGGGAAGTTATATCTATGTTGCGTGGGAGCGTCCCCCCCTCCTTCTCCCCGGCTCCCGAAGCTCGCTTCTAGGCAACAAAAAACGCTCCCACCTTTTTTTCCAAGTTTTCTTAAAAAAATCAAAATTTTAAGTGATGGGTGGGGGGCTATGTTGAAGGAAACATGGGCCCTAACCCCGTTTCCAGTGTTTCCCCGTTTCAAAACTCCGAAATGCATACCATACGGCCCAGAAACTTGTTTTCGTATAGACGAAACATGTTTTTGAGATGGAAACGCGTTTCGTCCGTCCATAAATGCGTTTCCTATATGACTGCAGTCAATTAGGTCACGTATCCAAAAAAAATGTTGCCATGGAGCAGTAGTTTTTGGTGATATTAATGGTAATGTTAAATTCTTTAAGTAAAAGTGACATTCTCCTTATCTTTTATTTTCCATCCTTTTACTTAAATTTTTAACATTATCATTAATTGTTTCAGGATGTTTGAGAGTGGTTCCAACCTCATCGGACTTCATATGCAAAAAGTAGAATTTTAGATCCCATTCAAAATTCAACAGACTTAATAGTTTTCAGGATTTCAGGATTGCAAAGTTTCACTAGATTCTATCATGTGTGAGGGTATGGAATTGGCATTTAATCAAGCAGATCAACCCCTATATGTATCTTGATGTTGGTGGTCTTGATTGTTGAACTCCTCTGTCATGACATTAATAAAAATATACTCTTCACTGAAACAAAATCACTTATTAAGCATGGGAAGTTTTTTCTACCTTATTTTAACGATTGGATTAGGAAGTTTCACCAAAATTGTAGGGTGTTGAGCTGTTGACTAATGCCCTTGGAGGATCAAGTTTAAAATTCGAGTTAGAGACAAAGGCTAGAGCGTAGAGGAGGGAGGCATACGGTGTTATTGATGAATAAGATCTCAATATAGGCCAATGATTTGCCGACATGTATGATTTATGATTTATATTTACCATTAATTGTTTCAAGATGTTTGAGAGTGGTTCCAACCTCATCAGACTTCAAAAGCAAAAAGTAGAATTTTTGATCCCATTCAAAATTCAACAGGGTTAACAGTTTTTAGGATTTCAGCATTGCAATGTTTCCACTGGATTCTATCATGTATGAGGGTATGGGATTGCCATTTAATCAAACAGATCAACCCCTCTATTTATCTTGATGCCGATGGTGCCGATTGTTCAGATTGATGTTGGTGGCCTCAAAACTAGTTTCTGAAGAAGCCCTAGTTTATAGCCAATTTATTTATGTACTTTGGTTCAGATATGGATTGCACTTGGAGCTATTTTGGTTGTATGCACTCTTACTTGCTATATACATGGGAAACTTTGCATATTTGTGTATAATGGTTTGAATTTTGATGGATGCACATGGTTTTGTTGACATATGCATCAAAATATATAAAAATATATATTATATAAAAAACGTTCCCGAAAACGCTCCCACCCTGGAAGCTTTTGAAAATTTCGCTTTTCGCTTCGCTTCCACTCCCAAGTAACCATGAGTTAGATTGACCAAAAGATGAATTGGGTCCTCATGAAAAGTGTTCCTAATGACAAATTCAAAATTTCTTAGGAAAGATCTCAAAGTGTTAGACTACACTTAGCATGTCATCATCCAATGGGGGTGCACTTCTCTCTGAGGGGGCACACTAGGTCATTTTCAGCCACATCTTTTGCATTCAACTCTTCAAATTCAGCCAAGAGATCACCGAGGGGGCCTACTAAAGCATCCATCTTTGCAACCCATGTATTTTTTTGTAATTTTTATTTGCCATGTGCTCAAAGAGGCAAAATTGCCCCTCTCGAAGAGAGAGCATTTTCCAACAAATATAATGTTTTATTCTCATCCATTGATGTAAAATGTAAGTCCCAAACAAAGATCTTAGCCTTCCATATTATTAGAATTAGGGATTTTGTTCTTTCTCATTCTTTAAAAAGAGATTGAGCCTCATTTTGTAAGGGAGTTTGCTACAACAATATACAAACATATTTTGATTTTTCTGGAACGTTTTCTTGGTGATTCTTGTGTTGTGGTTAATGGATATTGATTCTTGCTTTCCTCCAGTAAATGGTAAATGGTGTTAGATTTTTATCATTTAAGCAATATGATCTTAGGATCTTATCTGAGAGAATAACATGCACAACAATCAATCACAAGAGACAATAGACACAAAGATTTATCCTTGGGGAAACCATAAAGGAAAAACCCCGCAACTTCCTCAGAGATAGAATGAGCACCAATGGTAGCAGTAAAACCCGGAAACATAAAGATGATCTCCGACAACTGATCTCTCTCACTTGTGCCAACACTTCCTCTCTCACCTATGCGCTATGGCTGGGTGAGTGTGTATGTGTCAAATAGAGAGGCTCACTCTCTATTTATATTCTTACGTTCACTTAATATTTGACTCAGTTATGTAGGCTCGAGTAATCCTAACTCTGTTATGTAGGCTCGAGTAACCACAACTAGGGTACTAATGACCCGACTTACAATGGAGGGGACTTTCTCATGACTTTTAGTAATTCTCCCGATAGGAACATCGGGGATCAATGAACAATATATACAAGTGAATACATTCTGAAGTTACAAATACATCAACACTCCCTCTTAACTAGGAAGGTATTCTCTTGACACAATTCATCAGCACAAGTCTTCTTCTCTAGTTCATCATCAAAGCTGTATCATCACTGGATCATCATCAAAGCTGGATCATCACTGGATCACCATCAACATCACTGCTTCCGCTATCTCGATCAAATGGTGCTATCTCTCAATTCTTCTCGTCATAGGAAGTTCTACAGAGCCAACCCTTTTTCATGTTGGTTGTAGGCCTAGTCTCCATGTAGGTCTTCCTCTACAGAGCCAGTCCTTTTTCATACTAGATGTAGGCCTCTACAGAGCCAGTCCTTTTTCATACTGGATGTACCTCCACAGAGCCAGTCCTTTTTCATACTGGGTGTGGGTCTCTACAGTGCCAGTCCTTTTTCATACTGGATTTAGGCCACTACAGAGCCAACCCTTTTTCATGCTGGATGTGGGTCTCTACAGAGCCAGTCCTTTTTCATATTGGATGTAGGCCACTACAGAGCCGACCCTTTTGCATGGTGGATGTACTTCCACAGAGCCAACCCTTTTTCATGCTGGATGTGGGTCTCTACAGAGCCAGTCCTTTTTCATACTGGTTGTAGGCCACTACAGTGCCAGCCCTTTTTCATGCTAGATGTACTTCCACAGAGCCAACCCTTTTTCATGCTAGATGTGGGTCTCTACAGAGCCAGTCCTTTTTCATACTAGATGTAGGCCACTACAGAGCCAACCCTTTTTCATGCTGGATGTGGGTCTCTACAAAGCCAGTCCTTTTTCATACTGGATGTAGGCCACTACAGAGCCAACCCTTTTTTATGCTGGATGTACTTCCACAGAGCCAACCCTTTTTCATGCTGGATGTGGGTCTCTACAGAGCCAGTCATTTTTTATACTAGATGTAGGCCATGCCCCATGTAGGGTCTTCCGCTACAGAGCCAGTCCTTTTTCATACTGGATGTAGATGTCAGCACTTATATCTGACCATGGGATGAACCAATCCTTCCACCATGTCAAAAGGGCTCAGTACTTACATCTGACCATGGGAGGTCCTGCCTACCACCATGTTAGAAAGGCACAACTCTTATATTTGACCATGGGAGGCCCCGCCTACCACCATGTCAGAAAGGCACAATACTTACATCTGACCATGGGAGGCCCTGCCTACCACTATGTCAGAAAGGCACATGGACTCATCACTTCCCCTTGGAAGGAACCTCTATCTGGAGAACACCAAGCTTCTCCTGGAAGTATTCAAACTTCATTCTGTCCATTTCTAGCATACAATCAGATCAGGGATGATTACGTCCAAGGATAACTTGCGAGCTTCACCAGGACCAATTACATCCGAGGACAACCTACAGGACCGTTTACGTCTGAGCAACCTACGAGCTCCACCAAGATTTTATGCTCAGACAACCTGTCTCACCGTCTATGCTAGAACTCCCTCTTTCAAGGGATCTTGATCTGGATCACAAATTGGAGCTTCACTGCTCCTCTCTGCATCATACAAAAATGCAAGTCAGATTAATCAAATCAAATAGTAGTTTTCAAAAGAAACATACTACCTCCCAAATAGTCGAGCAAGTGGCAACATATTTTGCCTCGGTTGTACTCAGCGCCATGCAGGACTCCTTCCTGCTAAACCAAGAGATCACACTTGATCTCATACCGAAGTAACACCTCGAAGTGCTCTTCCTATCAATGGCACTGCTTGCTCAATACGAATCCACATAACCCTCTAGGTTAATCTTCTGATTCGTATCATACTTGAGCCCATACTCAACTGTACCCTTCATGTACCTCACTGCATGCTTTGCAACCATCAGGTGAACATGCCTCAATGTGTTCACAGCAAAGCAAATATCTAGTCTCGTATTCGTCAGGTACATCAAGGAACAAATCATTTAACGATACATCGTGGCATCAACCGATTCTGATGAAGCAACACTCAATAGCTTCAGGTTTGATGCCATAGGTGTGGTCATGGCCTTGCAACCCATCATTCTGAACCTCTTCAAGATCTCTGCTGCATACTTCCCTTGTCCCAGGGAGATTCCATCTTCATTTTTCCACACCTCCATGCCTAGAAAGTAATGCATCATATCCAAGTCCTTCATTTTGAACTTGGCAACAAGTCTCCTTCTTGCATCTCTAATGAGTTCTTCTTTTTCTGTAAGGAACAAGTCATCGACATATAATAGGAGAATCACTGGTCTTCCGTCCTCAACCTTGAAGTAAAGGTTGGAATCCGATTTACTCTCAGTAAATCCTAGAGCAATCAGTAAATTGTCCATCTTGTCGTACCATGTCGAACCTCAGGATCTTCTGCAGTCACTCCCTCTGAAGCAGAGCATCATTGTCCCTCTGCCTTTCGTACTTTATGCATTGAAACATTCTGTACCGGAGTGACAAGTAGCTTCCTTTGCTACTAATATTCTATGTATCCATCTAGGGTCACTGGATATCAAGATCCTGAACCTTTTCAAGAGTTCTTCTCACACCCATCTGTGAGCTTGTCATCCTCTATAGGATTTCATCTTCAACCTTGTAGCAAAGGTTAAGATCGTCATCACTCTAGGTGATCTTCAAGCTCCTCATGTATGTGTCATCCCATGGGTGACTTCTGAGCTCGTATAAGGCCTTCTTTAATTTGCACACATGAGTCTGCCTGTCATGTGTCTTAACTTCTAGTGGCTACAAATGTCTCTTCGTAGTCTATGCCTTCTTCCGTGAGAAGCCTCGTGCTACGAGTCTTGCCTTGTATCCCACGATGTTTCCATCTACAGCATGATGGAACTACGAACTTCCCTTCAGGTCTCGATACTGCATCCTAGACATCATTCTTCTTGAACTGGTATTCTCCTTCCCTTTCTTCTTGGCTACTTCTTCATAGCTGGAAGGTTCTGCATCAATGATGTCGCTCAATAGTGTCACATAACTGCATTCATCATATTATTCTTCATTCTTGGATTATTTCTCGAACTATATTCACTTGTTCTTTGGAACAAGTCTCGTCCTTCTTTTCTTGTAGGTGATTGTACGCGATTTTTCCTACAAGTCAAATGCATTAGTTGTATGGTTAGAAACATTTTATAAGGCATATTCATAATGGAAAATTTAAATTCTTATGCATAAAGATATGATCATGCAACTATTTTAGCCAATACAACATTCATCCATATCTCACGGAAACTTTCTAGATGCCTTCCATCTCTACCATGACATCATTGAGATTGTGCACTAATCCAATATGTCAGCAAAGAGGTTTCATTCTAGATAAGTAGCAATGGAGAGTTGTATAACACCATGGGCTACTTACCCATCACATGCATATTAGTTGTATACTGTCATTAATGCAAACATTCTATCATGCATAACACATCAACTGAATATAAGCATAACAAAACAATATCATTAAATGACAATTGAATACTTATCTTTATTTGTTTCGTGGGTAGACTCCTCCTTGAGCCTTTTGCTTCGTCATCTTCTTCATTCATGACAACATCATTTCTTATCCAAATGCCTGTATGGATAAGAGGTTCTTCAAGAGTTGAATCCTTCGTATTCCTTATCGCTTGAGGGATCTTCTTTGGATCGTGAGAGCTTGATCTTCAGTTGCTCGCATCTTCTCTTTCTCTTATTATGATTGGAGCTTCTTCTTGTGTGCACTCTTCCCAGAGTTTGCTGAAAGTAATCACTTCCTTCTGGCACACATTCCTCCAATGAATGAATCCCATGATCCTGGGAGGCCATTCAAGGTGGTTATAATAGTATCTTATTCTTCTTCGACTGCTTTGTCATAGCATCGAACACTTCCTTTTAGTGTCTTCAGGGATGACACATGAGGGATGAGATGATCTTGAATAGAATCTGCAATGATTCTCTTGGTTCTATCCCCAGCCTCATCTCCCTCTGTCTCCTAGACCTTTCTTACTGAAATACTGATCCAAGTCAATTTCTTGAAGGATCATGGAGTTCCTACACTTCATTCGATTTATATTCTTTTCTTCAAATAGCTTGGTCAAGGAATCAACACATATCCTTAGGTGTCTTAAGGGAAGATACTTGTGGAATAAGGTGATGGAATCAACAATAATCCTCTTGGCCTTGACCAAGTTCTTCTTGTGTAAGGCTTTAGCCTCATCTCCCTCTGGAACTGGAACCTCTCCATTTATGTAGGTGTCCAATTCATTTTATTCAAGAACCAGTGAAATCCTATACTTCCATGCTTGAAAGTTGTCATCTTCACCAAGCTTGACATCAGGCTGGTGTGATTAGACATTTTAGCTGAGAACCTCGAATGGAAATACAAAAGATTAGATCTTACCGATTTGAGGTGTCCGTCCTAGTTTCGGATTTGGCTGATCTAGGGTTTGTTAGAGAAACCCTAATTTTCAAAACTTGGAATTTAAAATTTATGATTGGATAGAAATATGGACCTCTTCAAGGCGAGTTGTCCAATGTACTCCTTTTCTGAAAATAGTGGAGTGAAACCCTCGGAACAGGAAGCCGTAGGTATCCAATTTCTTCTGTAGAAATGCCTGAGACTGCTTTTGCGGTATCTCCAAAAGTACTGCTCCTCTATGTCTGAAATTTTGTATTGAGGTAGCCTCGACTGTCCTCTTTCCAACACCATAGGTTTGATCAGAATTGGTTTCACCAATTGGGACTTATGATAGTTTTCCCACGGTGACTTAATTCAGGACTGTTCAGCATAGCAAACTTGTACGGACTACCATGTGTCACTGTTTCACCTTCGAGGTCTGAAATTTTTACCATAGAAAGTATAGTCCGTACCCTATCTGGAACATCTTGCGAAATTTCATTGGGACCTTCATAGCCCGAGATATGGCAATTCTCCTTAGGTGTCCTGTTTAGGGATCAATCCTGGAAGAGGATGGAACCCTAATTTGGAGGAATCATATCTCCCAGAATATAGCGAATTTGAGGCTGGAATTTTTACACAGGGTACATCAGGATTTTATCTTCGTCCTGTGAAAATTTCGGCCCTTGATACTTCTTCAATCCCTAGATATAGCGAATGTACCAAAACTACCCGTTTTAGTATTTTAGGGTTTTTCCGGCCCGGGGTCAAATTAGGGTTTGACTTTCCCAGAGTTTTACCCAACCAAAAAATCTTGACCTTGGTCTCTAAACTTCGATTTTGATGAGGAGAGCAATCCTATGCCGGGCTCGCTCAAAATTTCCTCTTCTGTAAAAAGCCCTAATTTCCTGCACCAAAAACTTAAAATGCCTGGAATCAAATTCTACTTTGACAGAAAGATGCGCCCTTCAATGGATAGTCAGCCTAGCCTCCTTTTGCTGATGGATTGTGGAGAGAGACCCAAAAAGTAAGAAGCCCTAGCTTCTGTAGCTGCACAGTGTCTTCTTCTCAGGTTAGCTCTGATACCATGTTAGATTTTTATCAATTAAGCAATATGATCTTAGGATCTTATTTGAGAGAAGAACATGCACAACAATCAATCACAAGAGACAATAGACACAAAGATTTATCCTAGGGGTAACCATAAAGGAAAAACCCCGCAACTTCCTCAGAAATAGAATGAGCACCAATGGCAGCAGTAAAACCCGAAAACATAAAGATGATCTCCGATAACTGATCTCTCTCACTTGTGCCAGCACTTCCTCTCTCACCTATGCGCTATAGCTGGGTGAGTGTGTATGTGTCAAATAGAGAGGTTCACTCCCTATTTATATTCTTTCGTTCACTTAATATTTGACTCAGTTAGGTAGGCTCAAGTAACCACAACTAGGGTACTAATGACCCGACTTACAACGGAGGGGACTTCCTCATGACTTTTAGTAATTCTCTCGATAGGAACATTGGGGATCAATGAAATACAATATATACAAGTGAATAGATTCCGAAGTTACAAATACATCAACAAATGGTTATGGATTCTAGATTGAGGTAATATTTTTCAGATTTTTGATGTATAAACTCATGATCTTCTCTTTGCTCAAATTGCCCTTGAGGATTTGGTTAGAGATTTGGCTGGAAATTACATTGCAATATTTGCCGTTCTTTCTTAGTTTCATCTCTTGCTATTTATGCATCAAATTCTAATTTGTTTGCTGGTTTACATCCTTAACAATAAGAATAAAACAAGACTCCTCATTTCGCGATTGGATTCTTCCTCCGTTGATCGGGCTTCACTGAATAGCTCTCTTTCATGTTAGAATCCCTATGGATCCATTGACAACCAAAGGAAAAGCAAATGGCTTAGAATGACAACAGTGGCTGTATAATGAACATGGCAGCTCCTTTCCATTCTTCATGGGTGTATGATAAGACTAGTAGCAAACAAAGATGGTTGTAGCTTTTTTTTCTAGCTGGAAATTTATAATTGGTCACTCCTGTAGTTTGTGCCTCGGCTATTTGATATGGCATTTGTCTTACTCTTCCTTGGCAGTTGGACAAATGGCTTTCTTCCTCTTTACACAGTACAGTGGCTGTCTTCTCTATTGTGAGTTAATAATTTGTGGTGACGGCTCTTTATGCCTCCCTTCACTCTACATGGCTCCCTTTTGTTCTACACAAGATACAGTCTGGCGACTTCAGAATTCAAGGGAATGGCAGTGACTTGAAATTGATTGAGGGAGGCTCCCTTTACTTCTCAAATACAGCGACTGACTCTTCATTGCTGGCTTGCTTCCTTTCCATCTTATAACAACATGCCCAGAACTTGCAAATTTCTCACAGTAGACTTTCTTCTAACGTAGATTTTGGATTTATTTGCTTTGATACCATGTGATAATTAGCGATGAATGGCAACGAAAAATTAAGTCGACGTCGTCAAATTGAGAAGCAATGAGTCTCTTTTATAGAGCTCATGATATGTAAAACCTAAACTTAAAACCTAATTATAACCTACTTATTATTCATCATTTAGTTGACCTAAGTCACTCATAAACCACGAGTTTGTTATACCAGATAAGCCTTATACTCTAACAAGGATTGGGTGTGTTTGGCTTGGCCATGGGCATCCAGTGGTAGATATTGTGATCTGGGCTTTGGCATTGCAAGCAGGGGTTAGGAAATTTTTTATATTGCAGAGGTTTTCTCATCATCATATCCCCCACCCAGCTCAATCCGAATTCCTAAGGTCTTTTGATAGGCTAACTTTCTGTGAGACCCTCTTTTAGGGCATAGGTTTAAAGAAGTAGGGGGCTCATGACAAAGAAAGCCTCCTGTTGGCATAGATATACACTTGAGGAAGGCCCATAATGGGAAGTCCGAGAACTCAATCCACACAAGACAACATCACCAGGTGGTCCATCTGGCTGAAAAATTCTCAACCCAATGCAAAAACACTCAAGGGTATTATGACATACTTGTGCTATACAGGCAGTGTTGACAGCACAGTGCCATTCCTCAAGGAATGAAAAAAGAAAAATCCTTTAGTTGGGTTGGGGTGCTGTGGCATTGCCAATAATGTGGCTCCCATAGCTCCTTGATCCATTCCTTGATCACGGCCTACAGATGTATGCTGCTTACAAAGTACCCAAGCAATGTCTGCTTTTTATGCTAGTATAGATTTTATCATACTTAAGAGACAAAAGTATCAATGGGGGTATTCTCAAGTGGATTACTAGTACCTTGTAGGAGATCTTAAGATCTTCTGGGGCACCTTTGTGGGAGCCATTATGCGCTTGGCTTTCATTGACATAGCTACAAAATTAATGTTTGCGAGCAATGTTCCAGCAATTAGTGTAGGTCTCCGTTTTGGGAAATGCCCCAGAAACATTTCTGGGACATTTATGGCTTGGCTTACACCTGTTTCCATATTCAAAATGTTTCAATTACAGAAATAGAGGTTTAGGGTGGGTGTTGGAAACATCTGGTGATATAGGTTTTGCTGCTCCTGTTCTTCCTGACAGTAAAGGGATTTTGATTTGGTCAGAAACCAATCTGTAAATGAGAGCACATTCAGCAAGCATAGCAATCTTTCCTAGATGCACAATTAATTAACTGGATGTTAGTTTTGGTTTTAATCTTTCCAGTGTCTTTCAGTATCTCTATCTCCAATAGTTGATGAACCAGAGAATCTCCAGCAAGAACCTCAGTTCATTTTTTTTTTTGAAAAGAGAGGATTCTGCTCCATTTGCGTTGCAGCAGTAAAGATTAACCCTCTCTGGTCTGCAATCCACCCAGTAATTTGGCACCTTTGAGCAGTCTCTATAATTCCAATAAATGACATTGAAATTTTATCAATCCTTAAAACACACTTTTCAAGAACCTAAAATATTTACATGTACAGATAAGGTAATATCATACTTAAAACACACTTTTCACTGCATCTGGGATGTGGATAAGTGCTACAATTGTTATCCCTGTTCAAATGCGTGACATTGTAACAGCAGGTCTGAACTATTAATTATGTCTTAAAACTGATGGAATTGTTTTTGATCTCTATTGCTACATATACTTGCTGGAAGCTGAAGGCTGATTGACAGTACAGGGAATTTCATTTGTATCTGCTTTGATTTCTGTTGCAGCATAATGTATCTTTGGAGCAATTATTATGTTTGTATCTGCTTTAATTTAGCCTTTAACTTCTGATAATGTTAAAGGCAATTTCATTCATGTGCATCTCAGTCAGCTTATGGCATGTAAAGCACTACTGAGAATTGGGCAGCCTGTTTTCTTCTTGTGGTTGTAAAACCAATTATCGAGGATAAAGAGGCTCTTACCTATCAATCAGTTCTGGTAGTGATTGACATTAATTTTGTTAAATTCTGACCAACTTTAAGCTGCACCAGCGGAAAGTGGAAAGAATTTGGCTGGACTGTTTTCTTGATTTGGTCACAGGTTCTATACCCTTACTGCCCTAATCTATCAATGTGATACTGGTAATGTGATGCAAATTTCTCAGAAATCCTTGAGTTCTTTCTGCCAAAATGTAATTTAGAGAGGAATCTGGTCTGGAGAAAGAGACTTTTTGATTGGCCAGTAGCAATATTGTTTTCTTTTCAGGTGTTACATTTTTGTATTAATTTACAGTCCACTTAATCTTCATCATTGAATCAATACCTTGGAGAGATTATTAAGGCTTCCGGATTAAGTGATGAATTCGAATGCACGAGTATTACAAAAATAAAAACTCTGACTGCAGCAACAAGTAATCTTAGTATCTGTCTTGTGATTAATGGCCCTTCATAATGTTCCTAAACTTGTGAGAAAAGAAATGGCAACCATAGAACTTTATAAGTACTGCTGTTACTAATCTGAGAAGTGTTGAGAAGGCTTTTGATGAAGCGGTTTTTACTGGAAAAATGATCAGAATTGTTTCTTGAGATAAAGCTCTCTTTAGATGTTACAAGAAAAGAAATGGCACCCATAGACTGTAGACGTACTGCTGTTACTAATATGACAACTATTGATAAGGCTTTTTTGATTAAGCAGTTTTCACTGGGAAAATGATCAGAATTGTTTCTTGAGATATAGCTCTCTTTAGATGTTACAATTTTGAGACAGATTTTTTGCCAGCAACAAAATTGGTACAAGTACATTTCATTCAACTCTATAGGGAGCATTGTGCATGTACCAATTACTTTGTATCCCGTATCATCACCATGAGGCTATAATTACTCAAATGATACTCAATTATGAGTTAATGTTTTGCTACCAATGTTTATAGCATCATCATTTCTGGAAGGAGCACTGAAAAGATTGGGTAATTAATCTGCTTTTATTCGCATACTTTCTTTTTATTATTTCTAACTCCGGAAATTTTCCAACTTCAACTGATTTTTCAATTAATGAAATAATTCTCTTTTCACTGTTTTTGATAGGCAGAGCTATTTTTCTCTTTTTAGATGCTACTGTCAATATTTTTCGTATTAGTGAAAGTGTCTGGGAAAATAATTATTGCCAGAAGAAAGATGATACCTTGTAAGGAATTTAATGTTGATCTGTATCTGCATCTTTTATCTTGATTTGTGAGACTTTTGTCGAAATCTTTTTTTTTAAACCCAAAGGAGACCTCACGAGATCCCCTCTTCCTTAGAATATTGGGATAGAGGGCGGCTCAACTGCCAACTACAATAGCGACTGTTAACTCCAAGGGTTTTTACTGGATTTAAACCTATGATCTGTGGCCACCCCATTAGCAACAAGCCTTGGGAAAATGGTTCAACTGATTGAGCTAACGCTTGGGGTTCTGGATTTTAGTTGAAATCTATCATCTTTATTAATGACATTTATTATTTGAATACTGGCAGGAATTTTTAGTTTGTTTATTTGGTGTCTAATACTTGTAATTTTTGTTTTTAAAACAAATTTTCAAGGTTTTTTGTACTTTTCTGATAATATCATCAATAATAACGTCTTCAATATTATTGAATTTATGATCCAAGATTCCTCATCATCACCATCATGCTGCTGACACACATCTGATTCGTTTCTGAGGACAGTTAGTTGCGATTTCATTCTTTTGCTTCCTCTTTTTACATCATCACAATTCATCTAGAAGTGCTGCACATCATGGCCGCGTTTTTCACTGATATATTTGGTGTATCACTTCTATCTTAGTGAAGCTTGTGAGATGGCTTTGCTCCTGCGTGACATGGCAGGACTCTTGATATTGAGGCATAATTTTGTGCACTTCCAAGTGCCAGACAACTGACGTCAGATGCTTGCTTTTTGTGGGTGGTTGCCTAGATTGTACAGCATGATCTGGAAAGACGACAATTTGTTTGCGTTATTTTGGTTCTTTTTCATCTATATGGGAAAATTTGCTGCTTATATGTGGATCTTTATTTGTGATCTTTTGCCATGTTATTTCCATTATTCAGTCTTCATTGTTGGTTAGTTGATATGTTTCTCCATCCATGTATCGATGGCGATAAATGAATCTGCTATCGTCCTAGCATTATGGCAAAGCCTGTGTCAAATATACTGCAGATCTGGGCACTCTAGCCTGGATGAATCCAATTTCGGCCATCATCTCTTTGCTTGCTATGTTCCCATATGCAGAAATATGTTGTTAGCCAGCTTTTATAGCAAATTCTGCTTGTCCTGTACCTGAAAGGATCAACCTGGCAAAACTAGCACAAGACGTTATCTGACTGACTGCTCCAGGGTTTATCCAGTTGGGACCTGATAACAATAGATATTTGTGAGAAGTTTAGTTAGCACACACTGTGCATTATAATGACAGTTTGTTCTGTTACAACCATTAACATCTTTTGAGTTTTTGAATTCTTGTGTTACTGAACCAAGTCTCTTTGACAGATTTGTCCAAATTACAAACCTAATTTGATATTTTATGCTAGAAAAACTTGGGAAGATCTACCCTGGGTTAGATCTTTTGTAACTTGATATCTCAGAAAACGCATATTCAGTCTCTCAAATGTACTTTATGCCTATTGACAGTTCATACTACTTATAGTCGGAGATTCCCTACAAAAGAAATCTGCATTTGGTGTCAATAAAATTGCAATATTTGAAAGTTTTCATGCTCCAAGGAAAAAAATATTGTTACAAGTTCAGCCCTTAAACGTAAGATATGATATTTGAAAATTTCTGCCCTTCATAAAACATGACTGAATTTTGGAAGCTACATTTGGTTGGTCCAGAGTGCATTTTCAGTATCCAAAATGTCTTTCGACATTGGAAATCATTTTTGAGAAGTTTCTGGAAGGATGGGAATGCCTTCACTGTTGCTGGCCATATACTTTGAGAGCATGTCTCGTTTTAGGAAGCCATGGTTGTTTTTTTTTTCAGCCGCTAAATTTCAATTTTCTTTTATAGCTAAAAACTATAAAAAACAAATGTGTTGTCTCTCGCTTCCAGATCTCACCAACCATAAAGCAACAACTCTAAAGCATCTACAGCTAAAAATAAAATTCAGTTTTAGGAAGCCATGGTTGTTTTTTTTTTCAGCCGCTAAATTTCAATTTTCTTTTATAGCTAAAAACTATTAAAAACAAATGTGTTGTCTCTCGCTTCCAGATCTCACCAACCATAAAGCAACAACTCTAAAGCATCTACAGCTAAAAATAAAATTCAGTTTTTGGTAAAATTTTAAAAGATGGATCGATATTGGAAATCTTGCCATTTCAATAAACTATTTTCAAGGGCATCTCTAGTTTCATGTGTTTCCTAAGAAGTATTTTTTAAAATCTTGGTTATTTCTGCTTTTGGAAACTTGTTTTATGCCATTTTTTGTTTTTCATCATGTGTTAAAAATAACCATGCTTGGTTATATTGTTTGGAGTTCTAATGTAAAATTAATGTACAATACAGGTCACTTGTTAAAAGATTTAACCAGAGGTTAAAAAAGTGTGATTAGAATTTAGTGATAGTATTTAGGACAATTAGCAAGCATAAAAGCAAATTGCAAACCCCCAACATAAAAGAAGACAACACAAAGGGAAGTAGATTGCTACGATACTATTTGATTCAATGGCCTTTGATAAGACAAAGGCACATTGATGCACAACCATACTTGCATAAAGAAGACAAACTTCATAGTCAATCTAATATGACCATGGATAATTTGTATCAGGGAAGACCTAATTTTGATGGAGACACCATAGATTGATGTAGGGGAATGACATTGATGTAAATGTGGAATTCTTTATGGCACACACATGAATTCATGAGCAGCACCAAAACATAAATAAACTTGGAGCGTAATGCAAATCAAACAAAGGTGACGAATTTCCACCAAATACATTGTTAGAACAAAACATTGAGTTGTAAAAAGACATTTTGTGCCCTAACACATTGCAAAAACAAAGCTAGGGCATTGTGCAATACAACAACAATTTGTTCTTAGATACAAACATGCATACTTGGAGGTATTTTGTAATGTCTTCTTCTAATTAATCACCCAAAGACACCCGTTAACCTATTTAATTCCCATAGGTTCAAGCGGGAATTAATAAAAAGATAATTGACCAACTAATGGTATTAGGAGCTAAAAAGAACATCACTTCAGTATTATTATGTCATAAGTAGATTAAAGGTCATTAGAGCAGTTATCAACAAGCATGCATGGCATGCAGGCCTTAATTCACCTTACATGCAATACTGAGCAATTACGTTGCATGCATGCAAAGATCAGTCATGCAAACCTCAACCTTATAAAAGAAAGATAAGTCGAACCAAAAAGGCATCCATGATTATTATTCACTTTTGAGTTGGTTTAGAGAGCTCAACAACAACTGCAACAACAAAGTTGGGGTTGAGGGCGTGAGTCCTTGGCTAAAGATGAGTCAAACCAAAAAGGCATCAATGGTTATTATTCACTTTTGAGATTGGTTTAGAGAGCTCAGCAGCAACCGCAACAACAAAGTTGGGGTTGAGGGGGTGAGTCCTTAGCTAATAAATGTTTTCGGTAGTGAAATCTATTTTCCCTAATCACTTCAGAGAGATCATCCAGGTTTATCACAACAATTCACAACTTTCCATCATCATTGAGAGCAGTAGCATATCCAGGCACAATGACCAGAGATCCAAAAGCATACAAAGAAGTCGTGTTTATTGGGAGGGCGCATTGATAAGTTAACAAGCAATTCGTATTGGAGTAGAGAGCCACCTTTTCGTCTGCATGTCACTTCCATTGGATTCAAAAGGGTCATATTTTCATACCTAACCATTTGGGGGTCCATCAATATCCATCTTAAGTAGTAGCAAATCCATATTGAAGAAAGGAAAATGTGATTTCTACATGGGTGATTTCATCCTTGAAGAAACAATTCACTAGTGACCTAGAGGGCTTAAAAGTGTCTGCATGTGGCACTTAATCTCTTCAGAAGACCTATAGTCCCTTACTTGGGAAGATTCTGAGCTTCATTCCTCTTATTCGAGTATTTATCAAATATCTATCAAGAAGAAGGGCGTAGCTATTTAAAAGGGAAACACATTTTCATCTCAGTACTTGTTGCATAGCATGCATGCCTCTGAATTATTCAACCATCCCAACTATTAATATTGGTATCTCCTCACAGTCTATTTGAAGTTATTTTCATTATAAGTCCAACCTTTTATCATTTCAGGGTTTGTGCATTATCTGCTGTTACATGCAAATTGATTAATAAAGCCATAAAAGCATCAAAACTCTGAACCAATCAACAAAAACTTAGACCAATCAGTAGAGAGAGAATATAGGTTTGGGATATTGTATATTTGTCTTTCTTTGAAGTTTCCTCATACTACAAGGGGCATAAATATGCAAAAGGCTTTGGTGTTTAAAAAAAATGGAGAAACCTGTTAGAGACAAATGAGGGCATGCATTTTCACACATGGAAAATAAAATTACAGGCACAAGCAATGCATTTGGACATATGGAGCATCACTAGTGGGGTGGAAAAAAAAACCGTTACAATAGAACATACTAGTAGAATGGGCTAAACATCACGACAATGTTAAAGTCTATCATTGGATTATATTTCTTATATGTAGTTACATCCTTTGGACTTGGCTAAGTTTTAAAGAAATTTGTAATGAATTAGATTAGTGGTTTGGCTCAAAATCCCAAAATGCTAAGTTCTCCTTGGCTGGCAAACGAGGAAACCATATTTAGGCCTATAAACACCTTCTTTCTTAAACATAAACGAGTATATTTTTTTTTTGCAAAAGGTTGGGAAAAATAGCTGAAAGAATACAAACTGTTCCATACAACAAAATTGCTCTCTATCTTGTAGAGCATTGTCAAAATAACTTTCCTCAGCTCGATACTTTATAACTACTATAACCTCTTTGAAAAATAACATAAGACTAAACCATGACAAATTGTCCTAATAGGATTGTGCAAAAAAATCACATATACAGGAGATTAAAGAGAGTTGAAATTGTTGCATTTCCATTAAGTTTCAATTTTCTTTTTCTTGGCCAAGGGAGCTAGAAATTTTGACCACTGCAAAGACTTATATGTTGAATCGAATGCCCTTCCATCACTTTGGAGTCAAAATGCTAAGTTTTTTGGGAGTGCTCTACCCTCAACAATTCATGGTGAGCGTTCGTGGTGTTGGTCAATCGCTTCGATTGACCTCTTTGCTTGCACATTTGACTTTCCAGATCATCAATGCATACTTCCAAGTGAGAAACACGAGACGATACTTGATCAACGGTGACCACAAATGTCTCAAGTTGTGAATTCAAACAATGCAACATGTATTTCAGATCATGGATGTTCCTCCTAAGCTCACTTAAGCTTGAGCCCTAGCTTGAACCCTCCATGGTTAAATGAAGGATGAGGAAGGGCCATGGGTAAGAAGTTATGGGGAGATAGTTGGAGTAGGGGTTAGGAATAAAAAAAATGCTTAAATTTGCTTGATTGAGTGCTAATACAATGTTGAGTGTTTTCTTTGGCATCAAGGAGACATGAGCGGTCAACTAACAAGTTACAAACCCAAATCTCCTAGACATCACACAAATGAGCTAGATCCAAACTATAACAAAAATTCAAGTTACTTGGCCCACATTAATGCTCATTTCGCACGACCACACCCAATGTGGAAGTCCCCAAATCAACAATGCAAATATCTCTAGGAGATATCCCACGGGAAGGAGACACATTAGAGGGAATTTCAACTCAAAATGGGCCTTGTAAGGAAAATAATAAAATAATAGTTAAAATAATAAAATAATATTTATTAATTTGGAGGAAGAAAAGAAAAAACCTACTCTTTTTGTTCGTATTTTCGACATATCTCCCTGTGTTTTTACTCAAATTTTGACTGGAAGAGTTCGTTGGATGCAAAATTTAATTCCGCATCCAACGAGTACCCACTCGACATACTTTTGACGGACCTCGCTACCCCAAAAACAAGAAATACCTGAAAAACGTGATGATGACATCATCATCATGCTTTTTCAGGTATTTCATGTTTTTGGGGTAGCGTGTTCCTTCAAAAGTATGCCGAGTAGGTATGAGTTGGATGCGGAATTTAATTCCGCATTCAACGAGCTCTCTCAATTGAAATTTGAGTAAAAACACAGGGAGAAATGTCGAAAATACAATAAAAAAAATAGTTTTTTTTTATGATACCTATCCCCAAATTTATATTAAAAAATTGTTTAAGACCTATACGGTGTTTCAAATTTAAAGCAATTTCATTGGCTAAAACATGATGACATGGAATTTGAATTAGGGTTGAAAGACCCATTTTGAGTTGAAATTTCCTCTAATGAAACTGAGCAAATCACCATAAAACAATAAGATAATACCAAAGACTGATAAGTAGAGGCTCTTGGGAAAGTTCTCCCATGCGTAAGGTTTAATGTGGCGAAAGGCTTGTACTTAGTGTGTAAATGAGGCATCAATTGTCTCCCATGCAATGCATTCATCACCTTAATGGCTTAGGGGAGCCACCATCATTGCAAGTGGCCTCCATTTTTATTTAAATATTCCCTTTCCAAATGGATAGCTTGGTTTGCAAGCTTGTCTGTGATGGTGTTGTTATGTTGAAAAATATGTAAAACATTGGGTTCTTTGATCCGCTCCAAAAGATTGACAATTCTACTTTGAAGTCTTCCAATGATTAATCCCTCTTTACACACCCTTTTCCTTCCCTTTGATATGACTAGGACTGAGTCTCCCAGAATTAAAACTGTTAGGATTTGGAGGGAGATGATGTATTCCAACCCCATGAATAAGGCATACCTCTTGGCCTAATTATTTGTTGTTAATACCATACCCCATTCATATGTGATTATGGAAATTCCTTTAGGATCCAATAGGATCCCTCCTTTCCCTATCACCATATGATTCCCTTTTGAATCTCCATCAAAGAATAGCTTGTGATTATGATATCTTTGCTTGGATTCCAATCTTGGAAATCTTTTGGAGTCTTAGCTAACTTCCATGAGAGGGGTGGAACTGGGCTTACCATAGGACATTTGCATTGAAGGGCAGTTTTATAACGCTCCATATTTTGACATTCACCAATTAAAACTTTAATGAAGCTTATCTTAGCATTTCATTTGCTTAATATTTATTGGACTTGGATGGACTAACTAAGACCATTGTTAGGTGAACATTTGAACCTACCTATGTGTGAATAGTATATGAGTTTTACCATTTTATGTTATTGATGATGATGATTTCGTTTGAGCATGCAATTTAATTGTGGAATGTGGTACGTGGATATCAATTCAGTTTATGCTTTGGATATATATATATATATATATATATATATATTATTTGATACATAAAATAATGTGCATACTAATTTTAGATATCATTTTAGTGATATAGATTATCACGTAAAAGAGTTAGATATGCTTATGATTAAGATATATGTTGGTGGTGAACCAACCTACAGATTGGTCGATTATGAGATAATCGTATTATTGTAATGTCAAGGTGCCTTGGATGTTGTGGACATCAAGAGGATAATGATATGATATTGCTTTTCTTATGATTTACATTATGATTACCAAACATTGCTATGGTTTGTGGGTGCGTGTGAATTTTGACAAGACTCACAACTTGCCCAGAGTGGTTGTTGAATGATGCGACTCTTAGAACAATGGTTGATGAATGGTGTATGGTTAAGTCGATATAGCTGACGCCATAGCATATCGGAGCATAGAATGGGATTGAGAGGCCGAGGATGGAAGTAGTGGTGACTAGTTTTGTGGAGTACTTGTGGATATGGATGGGATTGGATGGTGTTATTCATTATTATAAACCTTCATGATTATATGCCTAGTCTATTGAATATGTTTAAGCAATTAATTTCTAATGATTTTGTATAAAAATTATGATTAATAAATGGTAGTAAATTTTAATCAGTGGTGAATAGTGAATGATGCATGTTTAATTGTTCTTTTGCATGGTGTTTTTCGACATATGAGAACTAAGCATAGAGTCTATGGATGTTGATTATTAATACATGTGCGATAGGTGTATGTGCTAGCTACATATACACACCTTGCACAAGTACAATAATATGTTTGGTTAGTAGTATTTCTTAATGTCTTTGTTGAGATTAAACTAATGATTAGCATGTATATTTATAAATATATACTTTCAAGGTTTGCAAGAATAATCAATTTGTTGGATACTTTTAAATTTAAATATAGTTGAAACATTGCATAAATATAGGTGAAAAAAAAAGATATACTATCAAAATGTTCATTAAGGCATTATGCATATAAATGGACAATATATACATAAAATATTTTAATAGGCATGAAATATCTTCATTGATTAATAAATGGGTATTATATATGCATAATACATTTTAATAAGGCATAAAATATCGTGGATAGATTGTTAAAATATCGTGGATTTTAATAAGGCATCAAATATCATGGATAATATAAATAAAATGGGAAGTTAAGGTTGCATTGAAATTTGTGGATAGATTTGTCATATTGCATTTAAGTAGTATCATACTAAACAAAATTGGGCACTCATGACATTGAATATTCTACCATATTTTAAAATTGAAAGAAGAAAAGCAGAGGTGGAGGTTGAAAAAGGGGAGAGAGGAGATAGTTGAAGAGAGGATCCTTGGGGATCATTGGAGGGAAAGTGTTTGAGAGGGGAGAAGAGTTTTCATAAATCTTGGAAGAAACACTTTGATTACCACTTATTATTTTGGTGCATCACCACTTGTGGATCACTATTCTTGAAGTCACGGGCGTAGAAGATCAAGAACTCAAAAGGTTTCTTGGAGCTAGGATGTTGATAAGGCTCCAACTCTGCCAGGTGGTGTAATTCTGCTTTGGGCATGGACAATGGAGCATGGTGGACAATGGCCTGGCTCACTACAGTTGAACTTCTTCACCATTTTGGTAAATAGTAAGAGATCAAATTTGATAATTACGGGTATTTCTATTGTGAATTTAAGCTGTCGTTTTCCATGAATTTGAGTTGTTATATTCATGTTGTTCATGTATATTTATGCTGATTTATTGTGAGTAGAATTTAATGTGTAAAATTGCATTAAATAATGCTAAGAAGCTCTAATTTAATAATGATGCTTGATCAAGTATTAATGAACCTTGATGGCCATTACAACTCCCAATTATGAATTCTCTAGCCTACAACCTTTCCAGATCTATGAGAGGCTCTTACATGAGCCCAATTAACTCTTGGGAAAGAAGGGCCTCACAAAGGAGAGCTTTAGCTCTTGTTATAGTTCTATAGGAGAAATGAAACTCATTTCAAAGATCGCCTTGCTTTTTGGTGTCCATATTTTTCAACAAATGTGTTTGGGAAAGGTTGCCAAAATTTTGGCAAAGGAAGGCTTATGTTATAGTGTTTGGATAATTCTCTTTCAAGTTCAAGAAGATTCCACACCATTGTGTAGGAAAAATGACCTTTAGATTCAACTGCTAGGATTGCCTCCCACACTAGGCATATTTACACTCAAGCCTAAGAGATGCTTGGCTTCCTCCTCTTCTTACATAGAACACACCATGGAGGTCCCACGAGGTTTTTTTGAGATTCTCTATTTTCAGGATTTTATCTTGAGTTATCACCATATAAAAGGCGTTCATTTTGAGATTCCTGGAAAAGGGAGGAAGAGGGAGGGCTCAAACTCGTGATCATTTACTTCTCGAATTGATTATTTACTTGTTGCTTCCCATCCTATGCTATCTTTGACATTAAGACTAATAGGGACCTATCCTTGCAACAAAGTAATCAACAACTCAAATCATGATACAAGTGGATTAGAATTCCAAGATTTCTCCAACTCAAGCATCGTCCAAATCTATCCCATTCTAAGATATGGTGAAGCGTCTTTATATAATTTTTAGAGAGCCAAACTCTTAGATTAGAAAGCCTAGTGTAGTTGGACATAGGGGCTTTTCCCAAAATGTTGTCCTCCCATATTCTTATCATCTTCCCATTACTAGGGATCCAATGCAACCCATATTGTATTGGCCTTCCCTCCACTTTATACAGCCCCAAGATCTTAGATACATTCCCTTCCCATGCACAACTGTCCATACAACATAGTAGCAATCCCTTGATGTATTTTTTACGAAGGATTTCCTTCCACCATTCCTTCATTCCAAACCTAACCTTTAGAGTAACTTTAATCCCATAGCAATGTTCATGAGCTTCAAATCTCTAACGATGATGCCCCTGTTATCCGTAGGGTATTTGACAATGTCCCATTTTACTAGATGGAATTTATTTTGGTTTTCCTTTCCTCCTTTTCATAGAAATTTCCTTATGTCCTTGCAAAGGGAAAACATTATCCCTATTGAAGCTAACAAAGAAGAGTATTGAAACGAAGGAAGAGAAGAAAGGATCAACCTAATAAGAGTAATATTTCCCACCAGATTTAGTCATCGAATACCACATGCCTGAATTTTAACTTTTAATTTGAGAGAGATTCCTTGCCAATCTATTGCTTTATCCCTGTGGAGCGAGATGGGGATGCCCAAATATTTGAAGGAATACCATTTTGCAAGTTCGACGAAGTCAAATGCGTGGGAGATCCTCTGCAACAAAGTGGGGGAGAGATTCCATATGCATATTTTTCTTTTGTCAACATTGACCTTCCCTCCAAAAGCCTCGATAAAGGAATCTAATATGGTATTAAGCGTTAATTAACGAAGCTCCAACTATAAAGATTGTGTTGTTTGCGAAGTGCACATGGTTGAATAAGAATAACATAAATGTTTCCGCCCTCCCTTTATTTATTGAGTTTTTTTGTTGAGACTCTTTACCATAGTGATGTATAGGAAAGGGTATAAGGGGCATCCCTGCTAAATCCCTTGAGAGACCTAGAAGAAGGGAGCGAGCCTACCATTAACCAAAGGGGCAATCCACGACCTCCCAATGTAGGCAAATTGTGATGAGAAACCCATGTTCTTTGGCACTCTGTAAATGAAGCTATGCCAAACCTAGTTGAAGGTATTTGGTAGGTCAAGCTTGATGACCACACCCTTATCTCTCCTAGAAACACTCAAATGAATAGCTTCCTAGATGAGGATATTGTTGTTTGAAATTTGTTGCTACAACAAAATCCCACCTTGACTCTTTGAAATGATTTTTGGAAGGAGTTTTTAAACTCTATTTTCAAGGATTTTGGTTAAGATCTTGTAATACAAATTACAAAAGAAAATCATTTGAAATATAGTTAGGGAGGATGGTCAAGGATCTATTGGAATTAAAGAAATAAATGAGTTGGTAGCCCCTCTGATATTTGTTAAAGTATTGTAACTTCAGAAGATATTCTAGATGTATTGTTTGTATTCCCCCTTCAGGAGATGAGTTTGGTATTGTTAGTGTGATTGAAAGAACCAATGTAAACCTTCAGATGTAAGTCGGGTCAATAGTACCCAAGTGTCATTATAATAAATGTTATTTGTGGTGTCTAGTTGGACAAGTCATCCCAATCAGTTAGAGAAGTCGGCCCTGTTAGGTTAGAGGTCAAGTCAACTAAAGAATATAAATAGGTAGGCGCTCCCCTTCATTTGTACTCACTCACTCAAGCTGTTTTGCAAGAGAGAGAAGAACTAGTGCGCCAGAAAGAAGTTAGAAGTAGTTGTCTAGGTTTTACATTGCTCTAGATGAGATCTATACTGAGGAAGTTTTGCGGGGTTTTCTCCCTTGTGGTTTCCCCAAGGAAAATATTTGTGTTTTTGTGTTCTTATGTTTCCGTGCTTGTTGTTCTTTCAGTGATCTTCTAGTGACAATTTGTTTTAAGATATCATCTAAGCAAATCAATAAAACTTAACATGGTATCAAAGCCACCCTGAAAGGAAACACTGCATAGTTAGGGTTTGTTACTCCAAACAAATACCTAGACAGATCAACCAAAAAAGAGGGCTCCCTCAACTCGCCTCTGTAGGGCACATCTTTCTGTGAAGACAGTGAAGACAGGTCCAAATTCCAAGAAGTTTCAGTTTTGGACCTGTCGTTGTTGTCGAAACAAACTAGGGATTTAGTTTTCCTGAGACTCCATCATCAATCTCAGAAAAAGAAAGATACAATCTACCTCACCCTAGGGAGGCACATCTTCTCCACCTCTCAACCCTACTAGGGTTTCCAATTGAGAAATTAGGGTTTTTGCATCAAACCCTAGGTCATCCAGAAGGAGGTCAGCTAGAAGCTGTTTTCTTCAAGTAAGTACTATTCCTCCTTGTTCCATTTGAAGTTCTCATTCTATTAAAGATGATAAAGAATACCAAGTTAGATGAAAAGCTTGAAGGTGTTGAAAAATTTAGAGCATGGACGTATAAGATCATGCTCATCCTCCAAGAAAATGATCTAGATAAGTTTGTAAAGGGAGGAAGTGGTAGAACCAGAAGAAGATGAGGCCAAGTCCAAGCATAAGAGGGATATGATCATAGCCAAA
Source organism: Pseudotsuga menziesii (assembly GCA_001517045.1). Lineage (NCBI taxonomy): Eukaryota > Viridiplantae > Streptophyta > Pinopsida > Pinales > Pinaceae > Pseudotsuga > Pseudotsuga menziesii. Next base: position 220,487 of record LPNX010225487.1, read on the forward strand.
AGGATCATAGCTGACTCCATCAAGGATAACTTGATTCCTCAAGTATCCTCAAGGGAAACTCCAAAATAAATGTTTGATGCTCTATCCAATCTATTTGAAGGAAGAAACATCAACATGAAGATGACCCTGAGAAATCGCCTCAAAAGTGTAAGAGCTCAAAAATCAGAGACCATGCAGTCTTACTTCTCAAGAGTAGCTCAAATCAAGAATTAGTCAGAAGCCATTGGCGATATAGTTGAAGAAGTAGAAATTGGGATGACCACCTTAAATGGTCTTCCAAGAGATTGGGAAGCTTTTATTCGAGGAATCTGTTCAAGAAGGAAACTAACCGAATTCTGGAAGTTGTGGGAAGAATGTGTCCAAAAAGAAGAAAGGATAACAACTAGAGAAGAAAAGCTAAATGAGAATGAGGATCAAGCTTTGATAGCTCATACCAAAGGCAAGAAAAAAAGGAAGAGTCATGGTCATCCTCATAAGACTCAAGGGTTAAAGAAGTCCAAGAAATACTTCTCAAATTATGAATGCTTCACTTGTCACAAGTTGGGACACATTGCCATCAACTATGCCATGAAAGCAGAAAGAGTAAAAAAGATGAAAATATTTCAAGCTAATGCTGCTGAAGATAGTGATCAAGAAGTTGAAGAGGAAGTAAAGAAGGATGTAGACTCCAGTGAAGAATATGTATTGATTTATGCTCTAATAGGATTAGTCTCACCAAGAAACGACACCTGGCTAGTGGACAGTGGAGCCTCCAAGCACATGACAGGTTACAAGGACTCACTCTCATGCCTTGTACAAAAGGAATCTCCACACAAAGTAATGCTTGGAGATGATTCCCAATATCCCATCAAAGGAATGGGAGAAGCATCCTATAAGTTGGACTCCAGAAAGTCCATGAAGGTGAAAGATGCCTTGTATGTCCTAGGACTGAAGAATAACCTTCTTTCTATTTTAGCCTTAGATAAGAAAGGCTTCAGAATTGCTTTTATAGATGGAAGAGTCCTCATGTGGACAAAAGGAAAAACCATAGATGATGCAGTAGAAATTGGATTTGAAGGAGGACTCTAAAAATGGAAGGGACATGCAGATTTAGCATTAGCAACCAGTACCATAAACCCATGTGAGCTATGGCACAGAAGGCTTGCTCATACTCACTACAAATATCTACAAATTGTAAGCAAGGTTGTGACTGGTCTACCATAAATTCAGATAGAATATGAAGTGTGCAAAGTATGCGCACAAGGAAAGAACACTAAGAGTCCTTATCCAAAAAGTGACATGAAAAAAAAAGGGATCTTAGATATTATCCACTCAGATATATGCAGGCCAATGCAAACCAATTCATTAAGCGGGTATGTCTACTATGCTTCTTTTATTGATGACTACTCCTGCAAGTCTTGGATATACTTCTTGAAAAAGAAGGATGAAGTGTTTGAAAGGTTCAAGGAATTTAAGGCCCTAGTAGAAAACCTCTATGAAATGAAAATAAAGATATTGAGGTTAGATAATGGAAGAGAGTTCACATCAAATGAATTCAATGATTTCTGCAAAGAAGTTGGGATTAAGAGGGAGCTCACTATTCCCTATAATCTACAACAAAATGGTTTGGCGGAAAGAAATAATATATCTATCATGGAAGCTGTGAAAGCTATGATACATGATCAAGATCTGCCTATGTACCTGTGGGCAGAAGCATCCAAAACAACAATATATGTACAAAATAGAATCTCCCACGGTTCCCTTAGGAACAAAAATCCAAAAGAAATGTTCTTTAGAGAAAAGCATGAATTAAGTCACCTAAAGATATTTGGTTGTCCTTTGTACATTCACATTCCCAAGGAGAAAAGATCAAAGTTAGATCCTTCAAAAAAGAAGGGATTGTTCGTAGCATATAGTGAGCAATCAAAAGCTTATCAGATCTATATCCCATGATACTACCAAATTGAACTTAGCAGAGATGTCACATTTGACGAAGATACAACATTCAGAAAGTCAAAGAAATATAAGGAAGATGAAGAGGAGAATTGAACTCCCAAAGCTGCAAAAAGGCCTAAACTAGTTAGGAACGAAGAAGAAGATCAGATGCCCGAGGATCATGATATGAAAGAACCTCAGATACTGAAAGAATTACCTAGTGAAATGATTTCTCAAAAGAGAAAACATGCTTGGGCTCGTGAAGTAATCGAAGAAGCAAAAAGACATGGTGTCCTAGAAGGAACCATTAGAGAAAGGAAGAAGCCAAAGTCATACCCCAGTTATAGGGCTTTGATGAGTGATCTAGTCGATAAAGAACCAATGTGTTTTGAAGAAGCAACAAAACAGAAGGAATGGGTTAATGCAATGATCGAGGAATACTGATCCATCATAAAGAATGATATATGGGAAATAGTACCAAGACCAAAATACAAGTCAGTGGTATCCTCGAAATGGATCTTCAAATGAAGGACTCAGTAGATGGTAGTATAGAAAAGTACAAGGCAAGATTCGTAGCTCACGAGTTCTCCCAAAAAGAAGGAATTGACTATGAAGAGACCTTTGCTCCATTAGTTGGGTGCAATTCAATTAGATCTATCCTTGCCTTGGCATCCAACATGAAGAGGAAGTTGCACCAGATGGATATAAAGACAACCTTTCTAAATGGATTGATAGAAGAAGAAGTTTATATCGAACAACCGTAAGGTTTTGAGACTGACGACCGGGAAGATTATGTATGTAAGCTCAAGAAATCATTGTATGGACTAAAGCAAGCTCCCAGAGCATGGTATGGAAGAATTGATGGATTCCTGATGAGTTTAGGCTTTACTAAGAGTGAAGCAGATTCTAACCTCTATTATAAGATTGAGGGTGATGGACTTATGATACTACTACTGTATGTGGATGATTTATTCTTGATAGAAGAAGATAAGCCCATCAACGAATGTATGAAGAAGCTCGCTACAGAATTTGAGATGAAAGACCTTGGAATGATGCAATACTTTCTAGGTCTTGAAGTATGGCAATATCCATATGAGATTTTCCTGAACCAAGGATAATATATAGTAGAAATACTAAAAATATTTGGGATGATAGATTGCAAGGAGGAAGTGGTAGAACCACTTCCTTCGATGACAACAAATTTGAAACTATTGAATGATGATACTTTGGAAGCTATAGATGCCACCTTGTACAGACATATTATCAGTTCACTAATGTACTTAACCAATACAAGACCATATATATGTTTTGCTATAAACATGCTAAGTTAGTATATGGTAAATCCCATACATATTCACCTGATAGAGCAAAACATGTGATGAGGTATCTAAGGGAACTTTAGATCATGGGCTCAGATATGCATCAAATGGTGAGATCATATTGTATAGGTTCACAGACTCAGATTAGGCAGGAAATGCTAAAGATAGAAAGAGCACTTCAGGATGTTGTTTTAGTTTAGGATCAGACATGATCTCATGGTTCAATAGAAAGCATACCGGTATTGCACTTAGCACAATGGAAGCCAAATGCATTGCAACATGTTAAAATTGTAGCGAAGCAGTATGGCTTCGAAAGATGTTGGCAGGGTTATTTGATGTAAAGATAGATGTTATTGATATCCTTTGTGATAATCAGATTTGTATCAAGATGACAAAAAGCCTGGTGTTTTATGATAAGTCAAAGCATATTGACATGGTTCAGAAAGGAGTTGTAAAGCTCAAATATGTTCCTATAGAGGAACACATGGCAGATGTGTTGACTAAGCCTCTGGCTCATGTAAAGTTTGAATACTTTCGAGACAAGCTTGGTGTAGTTCGAAAGGACCTCTCTCGAAAGAGGGAGTGATGGTAGATGGAAGAAGGATGCAGTAGTGGTAGCTCAATCTAGAGTAGGGTAAGTCTGGCTAGGTTTGTTGGCCCGAAAGGGTTAGTCAGACGAGGCATGTTGATCCTAGGGGGATTAGTATGTCTAGGTAGATCAGTTTAACCCAAGTGGGTTTGTAAGCCAAGACAAGGCTTGTTGGTCCCTAGGAAGATCCATCTGTCTAACTAGGCTTGTTGGCTCGAAAGGGTTAGTAAGTTAGACAAAATGGCCATATGGATCTACCAGAGAAATCATCATGATGCTGCTCTGAGATAGTTAGATGGAAAGATGTGTGCTTCAGTGTTGTTACACTGATGATAGTCACAATATTGCTATACTATTGATTGTTGAGATGTTTGTTTGGTTCAGTGTTGTTATACTGATGGTTGCTGAGATGGTTGGTTCAGTATTGTTATACTGATGATTACTGAGATGTTTGGTTCAATATTGATTATACTGATGATTGTTGATATGATTGCTTCAGATGATTGTTGAGATAGTTTCAGTGTTGTTACAATGATGATTGTTGGTTGTTAAGATAGTTGCAGTATTCCTATACTAATGTAGCAGGTTCAGTATTCTCATACTAATGATTGTTGATTGATGAGATGACTGATAGTTGCAATATTCTTATACTGATGTTGTAGTATTTGTTGTTTGTTTCAACACAAGAAATACAATCACTCCTATTTGTTTTTGGTATCATTGGTTTCAATTCTTGGGGTAGCAAGAAGTATGGGGATGAGTCACCACTTGATAAGGTGATTGTAATCAGAGTAGTGCAACAACAAGCATGGTGGTACCTCTTTGAAACTTTATTGGAATCTTGAAAATCAAATTTTGGCAACTAAGTTGCAACTTCAAAGAATTATGTAGTGAGCAAAAAAAGGGTTGAAAGTTCAGAAAAGGTTTCCAATATATGGAGGTAAAGACTATTTGTGAATTTTTTTTTTGATGGAATTAATTGATCTTTTGATGTTTATTGGTGATGTCACATGAGATATCAATATGAAAAATCCGCATCTCTTTACTTTTAGAAACAAAAAATTGCAGCACATGAGTGCCACTACTCAAATGGAAGCTAAAGAAAATTAAGGAGAAGAACCATAAGAGATTACTTGGTGCATTGTAAGGAGTTACCAAGTGAGGATTCCACTTGGGAAGATGAACAAATTTTGCAGCATTTGAACTTGGCATTTCTTGAGGACAAGTAATCTTGGGTGGGGAGGACTGTCATGTCCCCATCCAAATAAGGCTACTTGAAAATAATGTTTCACTAACATACTAGTTTCATAGGTTGAGGTGGAGACATAAATTTTGTAATAAGAGAGATATAGGAGCCAAAAAGGACCTTAGTTTACTGTATTCACATTAAAATGGGTCACATAAATAATAAATGTTAAGAAAATAATGCGACATTGGTTCATGGAGACAATTGGAAGCTTTTGGAGTCTTTGGGTTACTAGATTCCCCCACACACTTGGAATGAACTTCATCCAAATTAGAACCCATGAGGAATGTAACATTCTTGGAAGCTGATGTGGTGTAACATGTCCTATAATGAGCCATGGAATTAAAATTAGGAGAGGAGAGCAACTCCCATGGTAGTGGAAGAGACTAAGAAGACAATGTGTGCCACTTGGAAGGAGATTCCATGCTCTCTATGACAACTAATGTTGGAAGATTCTATGACAAATATAACAAATTTAGACCTGATTGAAGATCTATGAAAAATATGAAATGACAGGGATAAAAATATCCACCAAGAGGGCACATTTGGGATTTAGAGGAAACCACTCGAATTGGGGAAATAATTGGAGGATGAAGAAGAAGACAAGTGTCATAGGAGTTACTAAACCACTAAGATGAGTTAGAGGAATCCCATGGAGGGAAATTATAAATTAGGAGGACTCGTGAAGTTAATACAAGGATTTAATGAGGAAAGATAATAGCTTTTGATTAGTTTGTTAATTGGCCTTTGGCATTTTGGAGAGATTTTGCTTGTCCATTGTTGGGTGAGTGTTCACTCTCCCTGCTTGTGAATCGATTTTGAGGGAGTTGGATTCATTTAAAAGTTGGTTGATGGAGATGAAATAAATAACTCTCATTGGATATGAATGAAGGTATTTTAGTTTCATTTTGAATTCCATACAGTTTGAGTTCTCATTTATCTCCCTATTATCTCATTCCTTCTTCTCCATTCCACCACACTCATGTTGATGACACACTTGTTGGAGTGGTGCTTTCTCTTTGCTGCATTCATTTGATGACCAAGATGGGGTATATGATGTATGGCTCTTTAATTTTATGTCCATACTCTATGTAACTATAAATCTAGTAAATTTATATATAAAAATCTTGCATTCGCATGCCATTAAATCACTAGTTTTCATGAATTTGGCTTCCATCTTGAAAGATCTTTATATCATATTTGTATAAGGGTTATTCTCTGAGTTTGTTGATTTTTTGTAATCCATAAATTATGTATGAATCTTTAATTTCATGACCATATTATCTATATCTCTAAATCTAAGAAACTCCTGTGTGAAAAGCTTGCATTCTCATGCCATTGCATTACTAGTTTTCATTCAATTGGATTCAATCTTGAAGGAGTTTTATATCATATTTGTATGAGGGTTATTCTGTGAGTTTGATGCTTCTGGGAAATAAATTTTTATTTTGTAGATGACCACTATATGACATGTCACTTTAATAACCATCTATTCTACCTTTCATGTGTCAATTTTGAGCTAGTAATGCAATTTCCATTAAAGTTACCATACAAATGTTGCACATCATAATCAGTTTGCAGAGCTTAATGACCATGATTAATTATAGAAATTGATGTCTGATATTAATCCCCATAATATTTTCTTATATTTTTCAGTGTATTACTTGATTTGGAGAGCCAAATTGGGACCTCGATTTCCTAGGAAATTTGCACTTTCTCTCCTTAGTCCCAAACAAGTTGCAGAAGTTTAAAGTATGATACAAAGTGTTCATAGGTCATATTGGGATGTTGTAATACTTAGCATGCCCTTTCATTTCAGATTCGAGACCACTTGGAGTTAGTTGGACCCCCCTACAGTTTTGACTAGTAAAGCTCGAAAAATTGCCCAAATTGCATTTTTTTCAAAGTTTCTAAGTAGGGACATTACGAAGAAAGGTCCAATTATTTCAATGTTTTTGTTTTATTTTTTTAATTTGATGTATTTTATTTTTTTGTTATTTTTGTGATACTAAGACATCATGTTTTATGTTACATATATTGGACCATTACGACCACTTGGATCATCACTTATCGAGAGGTGAGGGTCCGTTAGAGATATTACAGTTCAGAACATAAAGGACTGGGAAGAGTTGTAGGATATTGATGAAAAACTATAGAGGATGACCATAGGTTTCTTGCATATCTCCATTTATTACCTACCCCAGTGTTATCAACACCATACAACTGAAGTTTTGGGACACTTTAGGACATTACTTCGTAGGGTAGCTCGTGATGTCATGTTTTTCCATTAGCATGAGGACTAGCTAGGGGTCAGGTCATACTGTAGTACTATATTGAAAGATTCTAAGCTTCAGGTTTTAGCCATTTTGATGTACTAAAATCTTTTGGCTTCATATTTTTTCCTCAGTATCATTATAAAATATTTATAAAAAACAACTTTATACAAAATGGTGTGTCTATTATGGTGTGTTTGTACAAAAATGGATGCTTATGGTATGTTTGTATATGTTATATTTACACATATGATCTATCTTGAATGAAAATTAAATATGAGTTATGTACCAATCCAAAACGTAATTAGATAATGAGTCAGCAACTAAATTTAAATGTATTGGGATATGCTGGTATGAAATAAACTTAAAGGACATTTCAAGAAGTCGAACTCTTTGGAAGAATCGAAGAAGTAAGAGATTACATATTGTATAGACACAATTTAACTGTGAAATAACTAATTCTGATTATAGGTAAACCATAATCTGACTCACATTGTTTGACAAAGCATCAATTAATAGTCCAATCACCACATGATATTAAACGATATTGTTCATTGCAGGACCTAAGGAAGCTCTTCTTGAGCTTACCAAATCACTAGTAGGGGAATAAGTACCCATTACACTAATGCAATATTCAAGCCTATGTCGACTAGCACCATCTGTGATTCCTGAATATAAGGTCATTTGATCATTCAAGAATGACAATACATAAGAAGTATTAACTAGGACAAATCCTACATTCAAAAAGAATAAAATTTTAAACTACACACAACACACTCTATGAAAAAAATGTGCAAGGTACACATGTGAAATTGTATAGGAATAGTACCTTTTGAGGTAAAGCCCATTTTAAGGATCACCTAAGGGTATCCCATCATAATATATTATTTGATAAGAGCCTTTCTCTAAAACACGACTTATGATGTAAGGACCATGCCACATGGATTCTAGTTTTCTGCCTCCTAGTTTATCGTGTTTTTGTTGATAATTTAAGATCAAATCACCTTCATTATAGAGGTGATGTTGAATGTATGGGTTGTATTGAGCTTTAATTTGTCGTTTGTGTACCTCATTAGCCAATGTTTCATCTTGATGAGTTTCATCCATTTTTTTCAAATACAAAAAACGTTCTTCCTCTTTGGTGGTATTAGGTAGAAGTTCTACTGCTAGTTTTAAAGAAGGGATTTCACACTCGATAGGAAGGGTTGCTTCCAGTCCATACACTAATTGAAATGGTGTGAAACATGTTGATGTTTTCACGGTGTTCCTATAATCCCATAATGCCAAAAATAGTTGTCAGTTCCAACTAGACTTAGCTCGTCCTACCATCTGTTGAAGCATAGTTTTCAAAATATTATTGATAGCTTCAACTTGGAACATCATTCGGTTCCTAAAATGAGAACCATGATAAGTCACAATGGCTTGAGGGAATCTAAACCTAGCGATGTTGTGATTAAAAAGAAAAAGGGAAGTTATTTTACCATCTTCAGCGTATGTAGGCATAGCCTCATCCTATTTAGTGAAATAATCGATGGCCACGATAATATAATCATTCCTACAGGATGAGGTAGGCTTACAGTGCATAAAATCGATGCCCTGTTTTGCAAAGGGCCCGACAATAGTGATGGGATGGAATGGAATTGAGTGGGTGTGCTTTTTAGATTGAAAAAGCTGACAGGGCAGGATTTTTTTCACGGATTCCATAAAATATTTAAATATAGAAGGAAAAAAGTACCCAACGTGTTGGATTTTATGAGCCATATCCATCCCAGAAATATGATTGCCACAAGCTCCAGAGTGGCAGTGATTCAACATTGTTTTAGCTTCATCATGATTTAAACAACGTTGCAAAATGGAATCAATGCCATGCCGATACAACATATAATTGAAGATAAGGTA
>LPNX010225487.1:229840-246415 GCA_001517045.1 Pseudotsuga menziesii
ATTAGCTCTGTGAAGACTAAATACTTCTTTGAACTGAATTTAGCAAATTCTAACTCGAACTCTTGAAGGATAACAATCCCATGAGAATAATTTCCCCCAAGTACTTGACGAGTCAAGATGTAATACATAGGTGTTGGAGTAGGGTCCCGCAGCTACAGAAGAAGCTGCTATTTTGACGGATAGATAGTTTTGGCGGAGATATAAGAGGTAGAGCTACGACACTATAGCAGGTTTCTAGCTACAGAGCAGAGCCGGAACCCATGACGTAGAAGGCAGAGAAGTCAAGGAAGACGATGGTACCTGAGCGACCAAGAAGAGAGAGCTCAACCACTGCATTGAAGGCAGCGGCGGAAGACAGGAGGGCTCAACTACCCTCATAAAGGAAAAGGAGCAACGAGGCCGAGGCATTGAAGACAAAGGACAGAAAAGGGAAGCAACGCCGGTACCCATGGTCAGCGTTGGGAAGCATGGAAGACTGCAGGAAGCTGTGGTAAGGGGAAGTGGTGCATAGTACCCATGATCAACGCCGGGAAGCATGGAAGACCGAAGAGAGCTGTGGTGTGACAGATAGCGGCTACCTCAAAGTACAGATACGTCGACTGTCACTAGTTAGGGTTTGGGTTACTATTGGGACAGGCCCACAGTGTTGTAATGGCGAGACCTTCGGGCCGCCTATAAAGGGATATATTTTGTACTGTAAAAAGGTTGGTTAGTGGGTCGGTTGGTTGGTTCGTCTGTTGTTAGTTATTTTTTTAGATTATTAGACAGTTGTAGAAGCCAAGATCTAGTTCTGTTATTAGCCATAGTATCTTACTGTAACCAGTAGCTGGCTCATAGAGCATTCATGTAATGATCCCCAGGGGTTGACAGAGAGGGAAGAGTATATTGTAAGAGGTGCAATATAGAGATAGAAAAGAGATCTAAGAGAGAAGATCTTAAGCTGCATATGCGGTGCAGTAGAACTGTGTTTACCTTCCCCTGAGCTATAATAGAAACACAGTTCTGTGGACATAACTTCCATCCTGGAGGTGAACCATGTTAAAATCATGCGTTATGTGATTGCTTTCTGTGTTGTGTTTATTTGATGCATCTGTCAGTTATTTTATGAGCCTTGTTTACAGTTTAATGTATGTATGCATTGCTCAGTTCGCAATAATATAAAAGGATAGACATAAGTTGAAACCATTGATATGTTGTATGCGGGTTCAGTTATGCTTTGCTTGAAACAGTCACTAGTCGCAGTGTTGAACAGCCTGTTATGTTGAGTCTTGCAAGTCGACACGAACAACACTAAGCGCGCTAAGATGTGGGGTTAGGGTATCGCAGGGAGGTGATACCGCACCGGCAGAGGAGCTGCGGTGCACGATACCGTAGGTTAAGGACTTAGTGTTGGGAGAAAGTTATGTGTCGCCTGGTGCGCGATGACGCGGTAAGGCTGGGGTCACTGTGAGTCAGTGGAAGTTGCACGACGTAGAAAGGGACCGCGCGCTGGGTAGAGAGAGGTCTTGCGGCGAGAAGGGCTACGAGACACTGGGATCACGCGACGCGAGTAGAGGGTCGTGCGATGCGCAGAGAAAGAGGCCCTGCGACTAGCAGAGTGGCGAGTCGCAAGTAGGATGCCACGGAACCTGGTCCAAGACGCTTGAGTCCTTGGCTAACCCATTAGAATCACTTCAGGTGAGACTTTAGGCCGCTTTGTGGTTTGTCGCTGAAAGGGACAGTGAGCTAGGGGTGTTGTTGGTTAAATACAGTAAACCCGAGTCTGCCCATGATAGCCAACAAATGGTTCCGTTGCCGGTTTTGAACAAATGGGAGCTGATGTTCTGGTGGCGTCCTATGAGAGACGAACTCAATGAGTGGGTTTGGTCTAACCAGAAAGAGTTTGCTGAACGAGAGAACAGGAGTCCTAAACTGAGTACAGAGGCCTGGTTACAGAAACATATCATTACAGACCTGCATGCGATATTTTTTACGACCTTTGGGAATGAGCTTTACGACTAGTTATCAAAGTTAACTGATACAAGCATATTCAAAAAGAAGAGAGACATTGTCTGGACACCGGAGCTGATTCAGACCGTGAGGAACCTGGATAATCCTATCACGAGGGCAGTAGAATTCTGGCTTACGAGCATGCTAGAAGGTTTCGTCACAGAGTTTGCAGTCGACCAGACAAAAAGCTTCAGCGAGGCTGAGCGCTATTTCTTCAAAGGATATCGTGGTAAGTACCTAAGATCTTTAAACTTGTCCCTTTTCTGTCCTTTGTCTTCAATGCCTCGGCCTCGTTGCTCCTTTTCCTTTATGAGGGTAGCTGAGCCCTCCTGTCTTCCGCCGCTGCCTTCAATGCAGTGGTTTAGCTCTCTCTTCTCGGCCGCTCAGGTACCGTCGTCTTCCTTGACTTCTCTGCCTTCTACGTCATGGGTTCCGGCTCTGCTCTGTAGCTAGAAACCTGCTATAGTGTTGTAGCTCTACCTCTTATATCTCCGCCAAAACTGTCTATCCGTCAAAATAGCAGCTTCTTCTGTAGCTGCGGGACCCTACTCCAACACCTATGTATTACATCTTGACTTGTCAAGTACTTGGGGGAAAGTATTCTCATGGGATTGTTATCCTTCAGGAGTTCGAGTTAGAATTTGTTAAATTCAGTTCAAAGAGGTATTTAGTCTTCACAGAGCTAACGTGTGATCTTCCCCGTATTACTAAGGAAACGTAGCCCATTGATTCCTTTCCCGATGAATCTTTGTTCCTGATTAGTACATCTGACCCTTAGTATGGAGATTCGATTTTATATCTCCAAACACAACATTTTCAACCAAATTTAAATTGTGATGAATGTCATTGTATCCATCATCATGCTAAATATACTACCTTATCTTCAATTATATGTTGTATCGGCATGGCATTGATTCCATTTTGCAACGTTGTTTAAATCATGATGAAGCTAAAACAATGTTGAATCACTGCCACTCTAGAGCTTGTGGCAATCATATTTATGGGATGGATATGGCTCATAAAATCCAACACGTTGGGTACTTTTTTCCTTCTATATTTAAATATTTTATGGAATCCATGAAAAAAATCCTTCCTTGTCAGCTTTTTCAATCTAAAAAGCGCACCCACTCAATTCCATTCCATCCCATCACTATTGTCGGGCCCTTTGCAAAACAGGGCATTGATTTTATGCACTGTAAGCCTACCTCATTTTCAGACCAAAAGGAAACTTACAATAAGGAAAGGTCCCCCATGGGCATGTGAAAGTAGTATTGTGATGATCATAAGGGAGTATCTCTATGTGATTATAGCCATAAAACCATCCATGAATGGAAAGATGAAACTTCCAACATAGTTATCGATAATTTGACTGATATACGGAGTAAGGCAGTTTTATTTTGGATAATCCCTATTAAGATCTCTGAAATTGATACAAACCCTAATTGTACCTTGTTTTTTGGTGATAGGGACAATGTTAGAAACCCATTCTACCAGTGGCATGAGATAAATGAACCCAACTCTAATAAGTTTTTCAACTTCTTCGTTAATGGTTTTTTCTTTTCATGGATGTATTTGACAGATTTATTTGATGGAATGGCTTGATGTCAAGGTATGTACTGATATCATGAACAACAATTGAAGGATAAATCCCTGACATTTATTCATACCTCCAAGCGAAAACATCTCAAAGTTATCTAAAAAAGGTCCTATAAGTTTCAAATTCATGAGAAGAACAATCATGGCCTGTAGTAGGGATTTCTCCTTTGCTACAGGCAGGAACGACTACCTTCCATCTATAGGATGGAAGGGTAGGGTTCCTGTATGTGGAAGAAAACATGCAAATACGTGTTAGGGCCAAGCTATGAAAACCCTGCAGAAGATGGTTAGAAAAAAAAATATGGTTGCAAGAAATCAAGGGAAAACCTGCAGCAAAGCATTAGCAAACAAACCTGCAAACAAAATAAGTTAGCAAACTAAAATAACAATGAAAAAAAATGGTTATACCTTTTGTTTGGGTGGAAAGGGGCCACCATGCCCTAGCTTTGGAAGCACCTCTCTCTATGGGATGGAGACTTGGATTGTGGAGCAATGGAGAAGAGGGAGAGTGAATGGCTTGAGAGGCAAAGGGTCTCAAGGCACTCACATGGGAAGCATAACGATAGGGAGAGAAGGAGTGTTTTAAGAGTGACCCCCACCCCTCTATTTATAGCTTTTTTCTAGAGATTTAGGGTTTTAAGCCCTTGGTCAGGGCCGCTAGCCCCTTTCTTGGGATTTAAGCCCCTTTCACCCAATTCTTAGCTCCTTTGGGGGTTTTAAGCTCCTTTGAGGGGTTTTAGCTCCTTTAAGGGGTTTTAGCTCCTTTTTGGAGGTTTTAGCCCCTATGAGAGCTATTTTGAATCTTTTTAGGGGTTTTAAGCCCTTTTTCATGTTTTTGAGCCTTTGCAAGGGTGTGGGGGTCAAATGAGGGTCGTACATAGATGTCTTTGGGTGGTGTAGGTCATGTAGAGCTCATTGAGGGATTTTTTAGGTTAACAGATTGCCCCCTGATGTGTGAGGGCAGGAGCTCATCGTATGGCCAACGGACATCATATGATTTTTTGGGGAGAGGTGGTGCTTCCTGGGTTGGGGCATGGTGGCTTTTGGATTTTGTATTAATATGGTTCCCATCAATGGGTGAGATACAAATAATGTGTGACATGTATGTGGAAAAGGTGCGCATCCCCATGCTTGTAACAATGTCAAAAGAATAATGTGATCTAAGCTCTATAATGCAAGAGCCGATAATGTACAACTGATGATACATAATGGTTGCTTCAAGAAGAGGCTGAATACAATACTGATATGAAGAACTGCTACATTGGAACCATGGAATTCTCATGGAATGCTATATCTTCATGACTGACGGCCTGCTGGATTTGGAACGGTACATAGTTGTAGGGACCCACTGATGGAGAGTCAGAGTTTCTGTGGTACAAATATGCTGCATCAATCATAAATCTATATAGAAGCACAGATGGGGATTTTGAACACTGTCTCCAACGCAACCCAAAAACCACAAGGGACATGAACCTGTTGGGGTCCCTCAAATAGACTCATCAATGTGCTAGAGTGATGTGACATCTGAGGTCTTCGACCAGATACTGTACAGACCATTACCTTGTACGAATCTCAACGGTGTGATGATGTAGCTAGAGTTGAGCACGTGAGAAACAACCATCCCGAGAGGCACTAAGGAATCCTCTCAAGTGGTCCAAGGAACTCATCAACGAGGTCTATGAAACTAGGATTCAGGGACCTCTCGGTCTATCCTCTAGAATATGTGTGTTGTCATCAATAGAGAGAGACTTGCAACTGGCCAAGGCAATGGTGTTTCCTTGACCAGAGGCGCGAGGGAGATAACCGAAAGATGTGAGGCAATCTGAAGGAAATTTAATAGGAATTAGTGGCCATGAAGGATCATGTTGTATGGGATCATTAGTAAAATGTGACAAATATGGTAAATCAAGCGTAATTAGAAATGCCAATTTTCGGTTTAGCTATGGATACTGGTAATATTGATATAGAATCTATGTACCAGTAGGACCATAAGCTCATTGATGAAAAGGTGATGATGGTCCTCCCATAAGGGATTGATTATGTGGTGGTAGGTTTCCAGGTGATCCTCCAAGTGGAACTTTGTGTATTCCTCCTAATGATCCTTTGGGTGGTATTCCCGATGGTCCTCTAGGTGATCCTTCTAGTGGTCCTACAAGTGTTCCTTTCGGTGGTCCTCCTGATGATCCTCCATGTGTTCCTCCTGGTGGTTCTCTAGGTGGTCAGTTGTGTGGTACCCCAGATGGATTCCCAAGTGGTATCCTAGGTTATCCACCTAGTGGTCCTCCAGGTGTGGGGACATTCATCTAGATGGATTAACCCCATGAGGTATTCATATTTCTAGGGTAGGGTATCCCAGGATAATGTTTCTCGAGACAATCGGTTGGAAAGTTTGATTGAACATTATAGGTTTATTCCCTAGATAGGCATAACCCCATGTGGGTTGATTGGATGTAGGTTGTACCTGTGAAGGTTGACCTGTACTAACTAGAGGGGGGATAACCACACTTCCAGTCATGGAGTGACCACTAACTACAATTTTTCTGAAAGCAACATTATTCCCAATAGTTGAAAACTGTAGTCCAGTTGTGGAAGTAACCTGGGATGGGGATTTCCTCTCAGTCGTCATATTTATAGGAGAGTTCGAACCTATTGGGAGATTCTAAAGTGGTAAGGTTGGGATAGAGAGTTGAACTGGATCATAATAGACCACATTTTGTATCGGTATTCCTGATCCGCGAAACCAGATATTCTGGGTTCGATCCCTAATGGAGTTGCCAATTTTGTTATCGAAAAATTCGGTTTGTGCAGACACAAAATTTTTCCCGTGTCTAAATGGTTTAGATCTAGAACAAAACAAGTACAATTAATCAACCCTTCCCTAGATTATTAAATTAATTGAATGTGAATCTTTTATACCTCTTCGTCGAGATGATCCTCTCCTTCTTGATGTCTTTGCGATCCAGCTGTGAAGAAGAGACACCTACAAAAGGATACACAGGACAAGATACAAGAAAAAAAAGAAACTAGATAACTTAATGAATCTAAGCTAATGGTAAAGGAGAAAAAAAATAAACGACATGAATAACATCATATGTTATCTATAGGAAAGGAAAACACATTTGTATTAATGAAATTAAGGAAAGAATTACAACCAAAGCCTTGATGTTGAGGCTTCTTCGAGGATTCTTCCTACAAGCATTTCAATCTCAAACTCTACGATCCTTTCACTCTCAAGATACAAGCTGTTATCCTCTCACACCTAAAGTAATTTCAATAGAATGAAGGTACTTTTCTGGTCCCCCCTCATCCATGAAGGTAAGATTTCTTGTATAGGCCAAAAGGATATCAAATGGGTTGATATTTTGTTGGAGGAAGGTGAGGGATCATCCCTAGAGGTTAGGGGTTTGAGTGACACCTAATTTGATCAATTGGGATAATCATCCAAAAGGGATTTATTCTAGAAGGCTCTTGTAATCTCTATTGTTTTCCTTTTTGTGAGAACTAATGCTCTTTGCATACTAGCAACAGGCATCAGGAAGGGCCGACGCTCCTTTCCCAAAAGAAATGAGTGTCATCGATGCCTTCTGTCCACTAGAAACATATGTCATCCATGGATGATACTTTATGTTAAGAGGAAAGGCGCGTCAGATTTTCTAGGAATGGACTTATAGTAAGACAAAATTCCTCCAAAAAATCTTCTGGCATATTAACTTCAAGGATCCAGGAAAAGTGACAATATTTTGGTGTAACACATTGTAGTGACTTTCAATATGCAGATAGACCAAATTTGTGGCAGAGAATTTATAGAAAACGTTGAAGCTAGGTTTAAAGCTCAATTACCATTAGAGAAGGAGGCGTGCCAACATTTACAGGACATATAATAAATTTGTTGGAGGAGTAATAGCAAGCAAGACAATTTGTGCAAAGGAAAAAGGAGTCGGCGGTTGTTGATGTTGAGAAAAGAAACTATGTCCTTGTACATAAAGAAAAAAACACCCATGAGGAAGTGGTGGTGAATAAATCTGTGTGAAAAGGATCACGTGTAAAGAAAATAAACTGCTAACTTGTAGAGTAGTGTCTTGAAGAAAAATAAGCATTTGTTGTAGCAACAATGCTTTGAGCAATTTTGAATTTCATATTCTTTGAATGGTGATGAAAAGGTTGAAAAAATTATGCAGCTAAAGGTGATGATAGAATATTCAAGAAATCAAAGAAAATATTGAAGATGAAGAAGAAGGTGAAGATGAAGAATCCAAAGTATTCCTGGTTCAGGGTTTGGTGTCGACCAAAGTGGAAATAATGCAAACAAGTTGTAAGTCTAGATGAGACATAGACTGACATGCATTCATATTTTAGATTTATTGTAATCCTAAGAGGCAATATGTTTTAACAGTCTGTTGAGGCCCCGAAATTCACAGGCAACAACAGTAAGGGATTCTCCCTAGTCAACGTTCCCAACTACCCCATTGACTATTTGGTATAGGGAATCCGTCTGGTTTGCGGTCCGACTACCGTAGGTCAAAGTAACATAAACAAAAGGTTTTACCGGTTGCGGCCCGGTCCATCGTGTTTTTGTATTTTTTGACTTAATGTATGAGATGCATATGCCTAACTAACAATGCAGGATGATTCGGATGCCGGGAGTAGTCACAACGTGATGCGCAGGTTCTTACCTCTCGTCTTAGACTCACCTGCATCTAAATCACATATGCAGCAATGAA
Organism: Pseudotsuga menziesii; assembly: GCA_001517045.1. NCBI lineage: Eukaryota > Viridiplantae > Streptophyta > Pinopsida > Pinales > Pinaceae > Pseudotsuga > Pseudotsuga menziesii. Next base: position 238,147 of record LPNX010225487.1, read on the forward strand.
ATGAACTAATTATCTATCTATCTACCTATCCCTGGGGAGCCAGATTGTAAATTATTTGTGAGTAATGTGTATTGTACATGCAATATAAAGAGAAACTACAGGTAGCTGGTATTTCTTTCCACAATGCATGAACGATTAAAGATATTTCAACAACTAGATAGCCAATTGTTTTATGAACCGCATACATTACTCATGGTGGTCATTCCACACAATAAACCAGAAATCATTTAAACAAGAACATAGGTTCAAAGAGTTAGAACGATCTCACGGTTAATGGACAAAAAGATGGAAAACAAAATAGTTCATCTTTTAGCCATCCACAGCATAACATTTGGACATTCCACCAATCTTTCTCCAACAGGCAAACCATATTTCTTTATTGCAAAGAGAAATAGTTCTTCTTACAATATCGCTTTTAGTCTCACTGGGAAAAAACCTTTCTTCCCTCTAAGTCTATTACATTTATACAAAAAGGGTGAAACTGTTGGGCTGCCCAAAGTGACCTTTGGGCTTCCCAACCCCTCGTTTCCCAACGTTCTACTTTTCTTAAATGTTTTACAAAAATAGTTAAAAATTACAATAATGACCGATCCTTCATGAGGAGGGTCCCACTTGGGCATCTAGAAACTTCTTCCATGCCGCAGCATCAGAGGCAATTCCCTCAAATGCGCAGTGTTCCAAAAACTGAATGTTGATTTCAAATTTTTCATCCTAGTTCTTTATAGCCTCAGCTCTGGCTGCGCTCAACTGAAGCTGGTCTTCCAAAAGATGCACACTAACGGCTGAATGGCCCACTTCGCTTCTCATAATCTGGTCATAAATGACCTTAATATGTTGCATTCTTGCTTCTTCATCCTGATGTCTTTTCTGCAACATCTCCACAAATGAATTGTGGTCTGGGAAATCATCCAGCCTTTGCTCGGCTTCTACCTGGCACTAGTTGTATGTAATGAGGACTCTCCTAAAAAATTCTTTGCAGGATCCCTTTGTCTTCTTGACTGCTTTCTTGAAATACTTTGCGGTGTTAATAGCAAATTCTATTAAGTCGTAATCCCACTTGAGGGCTTGTTTATCTTTTGGTGGCAGCTCTACTGGAGTTTCTTCATTGCTTTCCAACCTCACCATTCTTGCAGTCAGGACCTCGAGGACGTCCTGAGATCTGTCCACAAAGTAAGATGCCGTTTCCAAGATCTCTTCCAATCGGCCATCGATCTGCATCACTCTACATCTCTCCTCTTCAACAGCAGTCTGTAGCTGCAACATATTGGCTTTTTGGGCCAAGACATGCTCTTTGAATGGATGGAGATTAACTTGCTGTTCTCTTGCTTCCTCCAGAGCAGTGGTCAGAGAAGAAATATACTCTTGATGTTTCTCTCTCTGTTCTTGGGAGTGGATCTCACTGGCCTGCAAGATAATATTTTGTTGCTCCTCTAGTTCTTCTACCTTTTCCAGCAGCCGATCTTTCTCCGCCTACAGCTCTTGATATTCGTTCTGTCCTTTCTCCAAGCATTCTTGGGTAGTCTCCCTAGCCTATCTCTCTTCGTAGAGGGCCTGCAATTCAGCCTTAGAAGCCTTCATTTCTTTCTACATGTCCTCATATTTCTGCTTCAGCCTATTTCCTTCCTCCCTCTCTTTCCTCAAGGTGTCTTTCAACTGAGCGGAGGATTTCTTGGACTGTTCCAATTCGGTCATCACCTTATCCATGTTATCTTCTGAGGCGTTGATTAGTGCAACCTTAGCTCTTAGGGTGAATCTTGGATCTTGGTCTGTTCCCAACATAACAGCTGTATCCGTGATCATTTAACCAGGCATATCTCCTGTTTCAACCCTCTTTTCTGTTCTCTTTATTATCCTCTTTGTAGCCCTGTCATAAAACACAGTGTTAAAATCAGGGATTTCTTCTCCCTTTTTTTGCACAAAGGGGACCAACTTCAGTGTGGTGACCATGGGTGTGCTAGAAATAGGTACTTGTGGGTCCTGAACCTTGTGGTTCTCCATGTCTTGGGTCTGCCCTGCAGCTGTTTCAGAAGCTGACTTCTCTGTCTGTGTCAACTTTAGTCTTTCAACTTCTTGCTTTTGAAGCTCCCAATCCAGCTTCCTTTTATTTTCTTCTTCTTCTTTCTTAGCTTCTTCTTCTGCTTTCTCAGCTGCTTCCTGAGCAGCCTTTCTTTTCTCTTCTTCTTCTATGTGCAGCCACCCTGTAGCTTCTTGCGCCAATATCTGAGCTTCCTCATTTCTCTTTTTGGCCTCTTCATCAGCCTTGGCTTGTTCATCTCCCTTCCCACCTTTTGTGGTAATCTTCTTCTTAAACCTTCTTCTCAAGGCTGTCATATTTACCGCATTTCAGAAGATGGACTCTTCTCGATCCCAATGGTGGGCATACTCAAAATGCACGTTGTGCTCTTTATAGTGTTCAGCCACTTTGCCATGAGTATCATTTCTACGGAAGGGCATTTCACCAAAATGAAATCTTTCCAGTTTTTCTACAAATTCATCAGCCTTTTTCACTCTGGTAAACTTGTAGCTTCCTAGTATGAAGGGCAAAGGAGGATAAGTAGTCTTCTTATGCTCGAACATAAAGCTGCCTATTCCATCCAGGAACACTTGTTTGACTGCCTCCTTATGGATAATGTAATCAGTTGCATATTTGGGCAGTAGGGAAGGTGCTCTCGAACCTCCAAACATCCTGAAGTACAAGCCATTTTCAGTCAAATAGTAGTCTGCATACTCCTATATTACTTGCAGGGCCTCCTCCGACATACAATCACACTCCTTTAGGAAAATGAGTGTGTATAGAGGCATAAGGAAGTGTTCACAGACTTCTCTGTAATGGCAGTGGTATTTATGGGCCAACAATGGTTTATAAGCAGCATAGACAGGCATTCTTTCCTTGTCCCAGATGCACTTGAGACCAGGGAAAGGCTGGTTGCATAATATGCAGTCTATCAGTATGGAGCTCATATAGAATTCTGATCTGTTCTGGGACTCTCCTCCCAAGGCTGAGGCCAAGCAAGAAGAAAGGCTGTTTGAGACAAGGTTGGCCCAGTTGAAAATTGTCCCCTGGGTTGCAACATGAAAAATGATGGGTATCCACTCCAACTTGAAGAACCTACCATGTGTTCTTCCAAAAATCCGGTTCAACATTAAAGTTATGAACCTATAGGGAGCCCTTAAGCTAGTTGTATCGTAATCACCTGTTGGTCTGTATCTATAATGTTTTCCTTGCAACATCATCTTTTTAAATGTCTCCACCAGATCCATTCTAATATTGTTTAGCCAATCATCAGATAAAAAGACTCGGGCCTCTGGCAGGTGGTAAGCTAGAGCTACATATCCAGGGCTGTATGCAGCATAGCCCTGTCTTTCAACATTTTCCAGAATCATTGTTGTGACATTTGCCCAGGGCAGAATCCATCTGATTGCTTCAGAGCATGGGAACAACTTTGGTCTGGTGGCGATCTTCATCAGTGAAGATCTTTCTATGTTGGCATATATGGACTCTTCTTCTAAGCCCATGTCAGGAACCTCTCTGCGGGTGATCAATCTATATACTTCCCCCCACTGGTATTCAGGTTCGATACCACAAATGCACTTAGTGTCCTCGTAAATGTATTCAGTTTTAGTGACCACTTCTACTTCTGGTTCTTCTTCGACCACAGGGGCCTTCTTCTTTTGTCTCTTTGACATTGTAAGCTTTTCCTGCCATAAAATTGTAACATTAAGCCCTTTTGGCTGAGTGACAAACTGGTATACATTAATGTGCAGTGTGCCATTTCTTCCATGATTAACATGATAGCAATCAGTCAATGAAGCGAATATATGCATGTATAGCCTGAAATGACCTAACTACATAACTATTAAAACCCAATGTGCAGCATTCAGTGACTTAGTTTATGTCTAGCATGATGAAACATAGTTATATACAGTAGAATATGCAATCTACCACTGCTGTAGGCTATTAAACACTTATAACCATATAATCGAGCGGGGAAACATCTATACTACATGAGGAAAACTCCCACTCTCTATGGGCGCCATTGTTATTTCGCTGCGCGGGAGAGACAAGGGACAAAAACCCCTGCAATCCTTTTCAACGGCACTTTCAAATGGATTGCCAGTGCAATCTAATGGTCAACAGCCTAAATGCAATTGCACATCCCTTTCCCCTCCGGCTCGGATTCAAAACAAAAACCAACGGTGCACGGAATGGCACGACAAAACGCTTGCTATTCGAAAGTGCGGGTAATATGAAAACCACACAAGAAGGGGAAAACTACCAAATGCCACAGAAAAACCAACAAAAACTCTCCCCTACTAACATCATCATCGCCCAAGGCAGTTTGGTGCAGACGACGTAACGACCGTCTGCACCAAAACCTTTTTACTACGCGCAAGGTTGTGAAAGGTCGCGGGAAAAACTACTCCGTGGGTTAAAAGCATCCCCCGACCGCGAACCGTAAGACCCCCAAAACTCTTCACTATATAGGTGCAATCACGGGGGAAGAGAAACAGTCACGACAACCCTAACCGCAACAAACATCAATCCAATGCCTCAAACGGAACATGGTAGGTCAACAACGGGCCTACCTGGCACTGATGTGTAACTGGTGTGTAAGGTGGGACAAAGACAATTGGGCTTCCACAGCTGCCACATGGACGCGGGTACCGGCGATGGGGTTCGAACAAGCTTCGAGCGATTGACAGCACGATGGCGAAAGAGCACGGCAGTTGAAAATACCAATAGAATAATCCAACATGTCCCCCTTACCTCATATATATACATACGGTCAATTCTCGTGGCGGGGAAAAATTTAAAAAGCCGGATGTCGGAGACATTTGGATCGGCAGCCGAAAGTGTATTTCCTTCCGCAACGGCGGAAGACCAAACGTTAGATTCATCTGCAATGTCGGAGATAACCGGGTAACAAATACCATGCGTCGGACTTCTAACATCGGAACCGAAAGCAGAACCGCAGCCGTAACAACGGATATCAAAAGGGTATCGCGCCCCACCATACAACGCTTAAATCGAAAGAGAAACCGCTAGGGATCGGTAAGGTTAATATTTCTTTTATCCACAATGGTGGGAGAGTAAAGCGTGCAACCTTCCGCAACGTCAGAGCCAAAATGACTTACGAAGCGGAGCAAAAAAAATCCTTCCGCAGCCGCAACGGCAGAAGCTCAGGACTTACGAACGTTAAAGGACTGATCGGAAGAGGAAGCAGTTTCCTTCTGCAACGGTGGAAGAAAGAAACGGTAAAAGTTCTGATGCAAAACCAAGATTCAGCTGAGGTAAAAAATGAATAAATCGGAAAGAAAGTCAAAGTCCAAAAACCGAAAGTCCATCCGCAATGGCGGAAGCTAACAGCAAACACCTTCCGCAACAGCGGAGAAAGAAAATACAAACAGCTCCGATGTAAAACCCAAAAGTCAGCCGAGCGGGAAACGAAACAGTTAAGCAATGATCGGGAGAGGAAGTGATTTTCTGTCCGCAACGGCGGAGATAGAAATGACAAATTCCTTTGACGGAAACCAAAAGATCGACCGATGAGAAAACCAATGGATCGGAAGGAAAATCAAAGACACAACCAATTATCCATCCGCAATGGCAGAAAACCAAACCACAGATCTGTCCGCAACGGTGGAAAACCAGACCAAATACTTTCGATTCAGGCATGCTTCAAACGCATTCAAAGGCAGCGAGAAAGCTTGATCATACAGTGGATTACTTCAATTGCTAAAAGGAGAAACCAAACAAGTGGTAAATCAATTTAATCCTCTTGAGAAATCATTACTAGACCAACTCAACGAAGAAAATCGAACTAATCCAAGCAAAAGGAGGGTCCTAATTTTTTTTGAATTTTGGGAAATTGTTGCAGCTGCAACAATTGGCGACTACCTGGTGAACCCCAAATTTCTGAATTAACTCCTTGCCAGTGCAAGACCGTCTAAATAAAAGTTGAAATCTTCTAGATGTTTGTATCCCTAGGCTGGCCAACTTAAGCATTTAAATAATTGAGAAGCAGTCCATTCTTTGGGAAATGGTAGCAAGTCTGAATGACTCTTTTGAGGCCTAATAAATGAGGTTTATTTTACCCATCCTTAGTTAGTTTCATGCTTGGACACCACAGGATTGTAACAGATAGTAAACAACATTATCCTTTTGTTCTTCATTCCCATGCCAATTGCACTTTTGTGCCATTTGAACTTTAGTTCTTTTGAGTCCTCCATTTGCCTTTCTTATTGAATTTTAATTCAGGATCCTCTATCCCATAGTGTCCTTTTGTGTGAGAGGTGTATTTCATGTTTAAGCTCACAGACGGAGAGGATATTTTGGCAATTTAGTACTTATGCATTTGATACTTTGCTTTGATATGTCTTGTTTCTTTTAAGGAGTTTTGACTCTTGATAGCTTTTGGATTTTCTGAAACTATGGCATGGGATCATTTATATATGATATACTGTTTACCTTGTTTCCTTTCCGTGGGTCTTTCACTGTCACCTCCTTGGATATTTAGGATGTGAAATGGATGGAGCCTCGAAATAGTATTCCAGACCTCTTTACTTCTGAGTTATTTATAGGGGTTAAATAAGACTTCAATGAATGCATGGCCAGTTAGGAAAAATGCTACTAGGAGACATTCTATGGTTAAAACATAGTCTTTTGCTCAAGATTTCAGTTAATAAAGAACCCTGATGTTTCCATTGCAACCAAAAGTTTGCCTCTTTATTCGAAACCAAAAGAACTACTAATAAAGCAGTGAAAAAGACATCATCAAAGCTATAAATTAAAATAAAACCACCTCAAATCAATAATCAAAGAATTAAAGCAAACAAATCAATTTATTTATGTACAAAGCAAAAGAAAAAGAAAACGATGCCCGCCCTTAAGAATATTCAATCAAACAAGTTAAGGGGTGGGCTGGATTATAGACATAAGATATCTAACCATGGTCTAGCTCTATTATTTTTGCAATTGAACCCATGTCTACTATCCTACATTCATCCCTTTCAGCCTAAGGGAGTTGAAGGAGCTCAGGCTGATAGTTAATCTTAGAACTGGCTTTTCTTTCTGTAAGATGTCTTATCTTAAGCTCAATCAGATAATTCCCCAGGACAGAATCAGCAGAATCATTACCTTCTTCCAGTTTAGTGACAGTATGCTTCATGTAAGGCTCTCTCAAAATCTTAATCTTATTTGGGGTACCTGTGAGAGGCAACAATAAATGAGACCAATCTGAAGTAAAATAGCCTTTTAACCTGGCAGACCAATCTCTGTTTAGAATAAGCCCATATCCACTAGGTATGTCAGCCACAGTAATGTCAATGAATTGACAAATCTTGTTGTTTGCAGACAAGCAAATGAGGACATTTCTCATTTCTCCCACTACTTTGACACCTGTGCTGTCTAATTGCGTTACTTCACAAAATGTGGACTCTGGCTGTCCATTAATCTTTTTGCAAATCTCCAGTGGCATGACATTCACCGCTGATCCAGAATCTACTAAGCAATTATGCACATTATGATTCAGCATTTCTAGGGTCAAAAGAAAAGGTGGGGTATCAACTTTCTCTTCCCAACCTAGTTCTATGTCTTCTTCTCCTGGTTGGTTTTGAGTAGCTATATCCTCTTCAAGCTCTCCAATTTCATTAGTGTTTCCCCCATTAACACCTACCTGTTCTTCTACAGTTTTGACAGGCTCATTAATTGGTTTGGTTTCCTTGTTGACCATAGTGACTTCAGGTGTTTTATTTTTAACATTCACATATGCCTGTCTCCTGACATTCTTTTGCAGTCTTTTGATCTTCGAAATTGTTAAGTCCATGTCCTCTGTTGATGTAGTTGTGCATTCAGTTTTGGGAGTGCTCTCTTTAGTTTCAAACAACGAGATACCATTCCATGAAAACATAGTGTCATTATTTTGTTTCTCCATAGTCTAGTTTTCCTTTTCCTCTTTGCCACTGTCCTTGGTTAATTTAGAATCTAGCAGCTGATTCATAACCAATGTCATCGAATTCAACCATTGAGGGCACTTCTTTTCCGAATGAGGTTGTTGGTGAAAAGTGCAGAAATTATCACCCCCTACTTCTGTTATGTTTACTGATGGTAAATTTGGTGGAGGTATTTTCCATTGGTTGCCATCCTCTCTTTTTTGGTGGTAAGGTTTGTGAGTTTTCTGAGCTTCCCTCCCTTTCTCCATATCTATTATTCTGTTGGATAGATTCTGCATCATTTTCAGCATTCCTTGATAATCATGTGATTGTTCCT
>LPNX010225487.1:252202-286798 GCA_001517045.1 Pseudotsuga menziesii
CGTATAAGGTCGAAACAAAGACTGAGTAGTTAGATCCTAGCTTCTAGAGGATGGCCAATACGAGCTGATCATCTTTGTTTTCAATACCACACTGTTTCAGCTGCAAAACTAGTGCTTTGAACTTGGAGAAGTATAGCTGCAGTGATTCAAAATTATTGGGACCCAGGGAAATCAATTCATTTTCGATTTGGTGTCCCCTCATCTCATCTGTCTTTCCAAAGAGTTCGGAAATTTTCTCCCATACTTGATCCGGTGAAGTTAATCCATCGAGATGGAAAAGGAGGTCTCAGGAAATACTGAGACATAGGAGGCCATAGGCCTCATCTCTCCGATTGTGCCATTTGATCTTCTCTGCAGTAGCATTGGGCTCTGCTTCTGTAGTCATAGTCACCCTATAGAGGCCTTTCACTCTCAACAAGATCTCCATCTCTTCTTTCCATTCAAAATAGTTGAAGGGAGTGAGGATAGTTTTCTGTGAATCCATAGCTTTAGAAAATCTGTCCCAGCTGTCAGTAGAAGGCTCCCAGTCTTGATGTCGAACCTGCAAAATTTTTTTTGAAGGAGAGTAACAACCTATAATGGCTCTGATACCATGTAGAAATTCATGCCTGCAGTAGATTAATTTCACCCACAACAATTAACAATTGATCATGCAAAATTATCAACAATGGAGACTGAATATGGAGCTGTAACACAAAATTATATTAACTGAGTGTACAATAGCCAACCCTATAATAACATAGGCTGCTGAATATATAGAATACATGAGAAAATTGAATGCATAAGGAAGCATCCAAATCTAGCATAAAGCAGGCTTACCCAAAATAGGCAAATCCCCCATAGGTGTAAAAAGCTGATCCCAAATCTATCAAGGACCCCACGAATTAGCAAGGGCGCATAGGAAAGCTAAAGAGTGGTCAAATGGTAGCTCATACATGCTTTTTCATGGAGGAGAGAGTGGAGGAGGAAGAGGCAACAAAGCTGATTCACCTCACATAGTCTTGCTTTCCTATGTGCCTTAAAACACTGAAAAAGCAGGGTATAAAGCAGAAAAAGCAGATGGGCGCCTAGGAGGCTAGGAATAAAGCAGATTTGATTCCTAAGGCTTTCCCAAGCGCTACATGAGTCAATAATGGCAATTTTGACCTCTATGGATAGGCAATTAGCAACTTGCACATGGTGGGACTCATGGACTAAGCAAATAAGACAAAAATAAATGAATTAATGTCTAAGTGGGTAAATACTATGGGTTTATTATTCTAACATGGAGTTTCTTAATTGCTTTACAACCTCACCATTCTTGCAGTCAGGACCTCGAGGATGTCCTGAGATCTGTCCACAAAGTAAGATGCCGTTTCCAAGATCTCTTCCAATTGGCCATCGATTTGCATCACTCTACATCTATCCTCTTCAACAACAGTCTGTAGCTGCAGCATCTTGGCTTTTTGGGCCAAGACATGCTCTTTGAATGGCTGGAGATTAACCTGCTGTTCTCTTGCTTCCTCCAGAGCAGTGGTGAGAGAAGAAATCTGCTCTTGATGTTTCTCTCTCTGTTCTTGGGAGTGCATCTCACTGGCCTGCAAGATAATCTTTTGCTGCTCCTCTAGTTCTTCTACCTTTTCCAGCAGCTGATATTTCTCTGCCTTCAGCTCTTGATATTCATTCTGTACTTTCTCCAAGCATTCTTGGGTAGTCTCCCTAGCCTGTCTCTCTTCATAGAGGGCCTGCAATTCAGCCTTAGAAGCCTTCATTTCTTTCTGCATGTCCTCATATTTTCGCTTCAGCCTATTTCCTTCCTCCCTTTCTTTCCTTAAGGTGTCTTTCAACTGAGCGGAGGATTTCTTGGACTGTTCCAAGTCGGTCATCACCTTATCCATGTTATCTTCTGAGGCATTGATTAGTGCAGCCCCAGCTCTCAGGGTGAATCTTGGATCTTGGTCTGTTTCCAACATAACAGCCGTATCTGTGATCATTTTACCAGGCATATCTCCTGTTTCAACCCTCTTTTCTGTTCTCTTTATTATCCTCTTTGTAGCCCTGTCATAAAACACAGTGTTAAAATCAGGGATTTCTTCTCCCTTTTTCTGCACAAAGGGGACCAGCTTCAGTGTGGGGACCATGGGTGTGCTGGCAACATGTACTTGTGGGTCCTGAACCTCAGGGTTCTCCACGTCCTGGGTCTTCCCTGCAGCTGTTTCAGAAGCTGACTGCTCTGTCTGTGTCAACTTTAGTCTTTCAGCTTCTTGCTTTTGAAGCTCCTCATCCAGCTTCCTTTTCTTTTCTTCTTCTTCTTTCTTAGCTGCTTCTTCTGCTTTATCAGCTGCTTCCTGAGCAGCCTTTCTTTTCTCTTCTTCTTCTGTGTGCAGCCACCCTGCAGCTTCTTGCACCAATCTTTGAGCTTCCTCATTTCTCTTTTTGGCCTCTTCATCAGCCTTGGCGTGTTCATCTCCCTTCCCACCTTTTGTGGTAATATTCTTCTTAAACCTTCTTCTCAAGGCTGTCATATTTACCGCATTTCGGAAGATGGAATCTTCTCGATCCCAATGGTGGGCATACTCAAAATGCACGTTGTGCTCTTTACAGTGTTCAGCCACTTTTCCATGAGTATCATTTCTGCGGAAGGGCATTTCGCCAAAATGAAATCTTTCCAGTTCTTCTACAAATTCATCATCCTTTTTCACTTTGGTAAACTTGTACCTTCCTAGTATGAAGGGAAAAGGAGGATAAGCAGTCTTCTTATGCTTGAACATAAAGCTGCCTATTCCATCCACGAACACTTGTATGACTGCCTCCTTGTGGATAATGTAATCAGTTGCGTATTTGGGCAGTAGGGAAGGTGCTCTCGAACCTCCAAACATCCTGAAGTACAAGCCATTTTCAGTCAAATAGTAGTCTACATACTCCTATATTACTTGCAGGGCCTCCTCCGACATACAATCACACTCCTTTAGGAAAATGAGTGTGTATAGAGGCATAAGGAAGTGTTCACAGAATTCTTTGTAATGGCTGTGGTATTTATGGGCCCACAATGGTTTATAAGTAGCATAGACAGGCATTCTTTCCCTATCCCAGATGCACCTGAGACCAGGGAAAGGCTGGTTGCATAATATGTAGTCTATCAGTATGGAGCTCATATAGAATTCTGATCTCTTCTGGGACTCTCCTCCCAAGGCTGAGGCCAAGCAAGAAGAAAGGATGTTTGAGACAAGGTTGGCCCAGTTGAAAATTGTCCCCTGGGTTGCAACATGAAAAATGATGGGTATCCACTCCAACTTGAAGAACCTACCATGTGTTCTTCCAAAAATCCGGTTCAACATTAAAGCTATGAACCTGTAGGGAGCCCTTAAGCTAGCTGTATCATAATCACCTGTTGGTCTGTATCTGTAATGTTTTCCTTGCAAGATCATCTTTTTAAATGTCTCCACCAGATCCATTCTAATATTGTTTAGCCAATCATTAGATAAAAAGACTTGGGCCTCTGGCAGGTGGTAAGCTAGAGCTACATATCCAGGGCTATATGCAGCATAGCCCTATCTTTCAACATTTTCCAGAATCATTGTTGTGACATCTTCCGGGGGCAGAATCCATCTGATTGCTTCAGAGCATGGGAACAACTCTAGTCTGGTGGCGATCTTCATCAGTGAAGATCTTTCTATGTTGGCATATATGGACTCTTCTTCTAAGCCCATGTCGGGAACCTCTCTGTGGGTGATCAATCGATATACTTCCCCCCACTGGTATTCAGGTTCAATACCACAAATGCACTTAGTGTCCTCGTAAATGTATTCAGTTTTAGTGACCACTTCTACTTCTGGTTCTTCTTCGACCACAGGGGCCTTCTTCTTTTGTCTCTTTGACATTGTGAGCTCTTCCTGCCATAAAATTGTAACATTAAGCCCTTTTGGCTGAGTGACAAACTGGTATACATTAATGTGCAGTGTGCCATTTCTTCCATGATTAACATGATAGCAATCAGTCAATGAAGCGAATATATGCATGTATAGCCTGAAATGACCTAACTACAGAACTATTAAAACCCAATGTGCAGCGTTGAGTGACTTAGTTTATGTCTAGCATGATGAAACATAGTTATATATAGTAGAATATGCAATCTACCACTGCTGTAGGCTATTAAACACTTCTAACCATATAATCGAGCGGGGAAACATCTATACTACATGAGGAAAACTCCCACTCTCTACGGCGCCATTGTTATTTCGCTGCGCAGGACAGACAAGGGACAAAAACCCCTGCAATCCTTTTCAATGGCACTTTCAAATGGATTGCCCGTGCAATCTAATGGTCAACAGCCTAAATGCAATGGCACATCCCTTCCCCCTCCGGCTCGGATTCAAAACAAAAACCAATGGTGCGCGGAATGGCACGACGAAACGCTTGCTATTCGAAAGTGTGGGTAATATGAAAACCACACAAGAAGGGGAAAACTACCAAATGCCATAGAAAAACCAACAAAAACTCTCACCTACTAACGTCATCATCGCTCGGGGCAGTTCGGTGCAGACGACATAACGACCGTCTGCACCAAACCCTTTTTACTATGCGCAAGGCTGCGAAAGGTCACGGGAAAAACTACTCCGTGGGTTAAAAGAGTCCCCCGATCGCGAACAGTAAGACCCCCAAAACTCTTCAATATATAGGTGCAATCACGGGGTAAGAGAAACAGTCACGACAACCCTAACCGAAGCAAACATCAATCCAATGCCTCGAACGGAAGAGGGTAGGGCAAGAATGGGACTACCTGGCACTGATGTGTAACCGACCTGTAAGGCCGGATGAAGACAATCGGGCTTCCACAGCTGCCACCTGGACATAGGTACCAGCGATGGGGTCCGAACAAGCTTCGAGCGATCGACAGCACGATGGTGACAGAGCACGGCAGTTGAAAATACCAATAGAATAATCCAACATGTCCCCCTTACCTCATATATATACATACGGTCAATTCTCATGGCGAGGAAAAATTTAAAAAGCCGGATGTCGGAGACATTTGGATTGGCAGCCGAAAGTGTATTTCCTTCCGCAACGGCGGAAGACCAAACCTTAGATTCATCTACAACGGCGGAGATAACCGGGTAACAAATACCATGCGTTAGACTTCTAACATCAGAACCAGAAGCAGAACCGCAGCCGTAACAGCGGATATCAAAAGGGTATTGCACCCCGCCATACAACGCTTAAATCGGAAGAGAAACCGCTAGGGATCAGCAAGGTTAATATTTCTTTTATCCACAACGGCGGGAGAGTAAAGCGTGCGACCTTCCGCAACGTCGAAGCCAAAATGACTTACGAAACAGAGCAAAAAAAAGCCTTTCGCAGCTGCAACAGCAGAAGCTCAGGACTTACGAACGTTAAAGGATTGATCGGAAGAGGAAGCAGTTTCCTTCCGCAATGGTGGAAGAAAGAAACGATAAAAGTTCTGATGCAAAACCAAGATTCAGCCGAGGTAAAAAACGAATAAATCGGAAAGAAAGTCGAAGTCCAAAAAATGAAATTCCATCCGCAACGGCGGAAGCTAACAACAAACACCTTCCGCAACAGCGGAGAAAGAAAATACAAACAGCTCCGATGTAAAACCCAAAAGTCAGCCGAGCAGGAAACGAAACAGTTAAGCAATGATCGGGAGAGGAAGTGGTTTGCTGTCCTCAATGACGGAGATAGAAATGACAAATTCCTCCGACGGAAACCAAAAGATCGACTGATGAGAAAACCAATGGATCGGAAGGAAAATCAAAGACAAAACCAATTATCCATCTGCAACGGCGGAAAACCAAACCACAGATCTGTCTGCAACGGTGGAAAACCAGACCAAATACTTTCGATTCAGGCATGCTTTAAACGCATTCAAAGGCAGCGAGAAAGCTTGATCATACAGTGGATTACTTCAAGTGCTAAAAGGAGAAACCAAACAAGTGGTAAATCAATTTAATCCTCTTGAGAAATCATTACTAGACCAACTCAATGAAGAAATTCGAACTAATCCAAGAAAAAGGAGGGTCCTAAATTTTTTTGAATTTTGGGAAATTGTTGCAGCTGCAACACAGTCATTTGATTATTTGTTTAGCGGTTGTGATTAAAGGGGAGTGTTGGAGATATACAATTACTCGCATTTAAAAATTTGTTAGAAAAAGTAGTTAGGTGGTTACATATAGGAGGTTTCATTTAGTTTAGAACATATTTGTATTTATGTATTTTAATCAAGATATTAAATGTAAGTAGTTGGGTTTCTTTTGATCCCATATTTATTCTTTCTTGGTCATTATATATTTTATTTTGTAGATTCTGGGTTTGATCTTCAATAGAGTCACCCATTTTGTTTTCAAAGAAAAATTTCAAATGATCGAGGCTTTATCCCCAACCATAGTATTTTTTAAGGATTCTAATATTATACTTAAGTATAGTATTCTAGGCGATTGTTTTGGATTGAAAAAAACATGTTTATAGATAGGTAGCCGAATATTAAATATGAAACATACAATTAACACTGAAATGTGTAAATATTGGCGAATATTATGATAAAAAAAACATATTTTATATAAATATAGGAGATATTAGAGACTAAAAATGACCAAATAACAAATTTATTTTTTGAAAAAAACCCAAAAAATAGCCAATTGGAAAAATTTCGCCCTTAAAAATTACCCTGTCCCCAACTTACTGGGGTTACTGAAGGAAAGCATCTAAGGGTTTTGTTGCAAGCAATTCAAACCATTTATTATGAAATAAGACCAGTCAAACCTATATTAAAAGATTGAAGGAAAATAATATGATGCACCTTGTTTATGAAGGTTGGTCCTAGATTTCATTTTCATCTTGCTATGAATTTAAGAACCAGCAACCACATACATAATACCTTCCTCAAAATAACTTGGATACATAAAAATATTATTGAAATCGAAATATAACTTATAAATGAAACTAGTTAATTCAATTTACAATAAAACATGGTCCAAATATGATACACTGATTATTAGATAATCACACCACCTGAGAACATGGTCACATACCACCTAGGACACACTTCATTTTTTTTACACTTATGTTAAATGGCCCAAACCTTGGTTATGTTGGTCTAGCAAGGTATATGGGGGGTTTTGACTCATTACAGCACCCAAGCGCCCTCTTTTTTATCAACCAGGAGCATGAGCATCCTCATTAATGAAATCTCAATCCTTGGGGTTCTCCCACTCCTTAAAACATGGAACTGTTTTGAACTGAGGTGCCCATGCATGCATTTGGGTGGTTTTTGGCCATTTTGGACCATTAAATGTTTCTTAGAGCCATTCCCACTCACCCATGCAGTATAGAACGCCTATCCTACCCACATTTATTTCCTATAATGATTCACCCGCATTCACATGGATATTCGTGACCATTTGAGGTGGTTTGGGAGCTCATTGGTCAACCTAGGGGGGTTTTGAGGTCCAATCTAAGCCTGCCACATGTATGCCACCAATTTTCCTCCTAAGACTAATGATTTTATCCCATTATATTAAAAACATGTACCAGACATATTTACAATATGTACAGTAATATAAACTTCAGTTATTGACACCATCTCTATGTTTTAATATTGCTCTTTTCACCGTTTTCTGCATAATTTGTGAAACTCTTTAGTTGTGAAGATTCTCTTAGATCCTTGATCTTGTTGTTAATAATATTTTCACATGGTATCAGATCTCTTTGTAGCTTCAAATAAAATTCAAAGAGTTTGAGTTGCAATTTAGGGTCTCTTCCAGAAAAATTTGAGTGTTTGCATTGCATGTAGTTCCAGTGTCTTTGTCACCCAGTGTGCAAGAAGAAATGGAGTAGATTCATGTATTTCTTACCCTATTCAATTATTTTTAATGGGAGGCCAAAATGGTGATCCATTCGAGGTCGAAATGGCTCTATATTTTAACCATGGGGACTGAGGCCGAGCCCAACTGTGATGTGGAAAAATCGAAGTACTTCAACAGGTTGGATGAAGCATTCGATATGATTTGTCTCCGTATTTAAGGGATATTATTTTTCATGTATACAATATTGCTACACCCAATGAATTCTGGCTCAATATTGAGTCACTATTTGGGAAGACCGATGAGATGAGAGGACACCAACTCGAAAATGAGTTGATCACATTGAGCCCAACCCACTTTGAGACGATCCAAGATTTATTCACAAAATTTAAATCATTGGTGCTTTAGCTGAAATAATGTGGCATCGATAGGAAATAATAAAATCTGATCTTGTCTATCCTTTTGAAGCTAAGGGCTGAGTATTTTGTGTTTGTCTGAACATTCCATTCAGGTAAGCTGACAATTCAAGGTTAGAGAATGCTTACCTTGACAGACTTCATGGAGTATTTGACTCAGGAACACGACAAGTTGGTTCAAATGGGTACCATAAAATACACCAAGGATCAAGCCCTTCCTGCAGGTATGTTGAATCAAGCCAAAGGAAATAATAAATCCAAGTATTCGAAGCAACAAAGAGTGAAGGAGAAGAAGCATTCGGATGTAGAAATATCGAGGTCAACCGACGAGGATTCGAAAACCAAGAGGATGAAGAGTAAGAGAGAGAATCCAAAATGTGGTTATTGCATAGGTTCACATCATGAAAAATGTTATTTTTAAAAGATGTTGGACATCATGACCAAGCTACTTGAAGACAACAATATTAATGTTCTAGATTTTGCATGAAGAGAAGAAGGCAAGCTCTCCTTGGAACAAGAAGATGGTAAGCGCTTGCATGCTTTGGGTGCTAGGGTCAAAACTATTTCTCATACATCTGTTTCAGATATATTTGTTTCTGATTTGAAGTCTGATATATCATATTCTGAAACCGCCATCCCTTCCTTGGAATAAACCCCAAATAGTTCACCAAAGTTTCCTCCAAAAACTAGTCATTTTCACTAGTTTCCGACTTGTGTTCTAAAAGATCTTTCCCACTCCATTCATATCCTTCCTATTCTGATTCTAAAGGTAATATACAGGATGAAATATAGGTTATGACAAACTTAAACTCATCTACCCAACCATTTAATGGACAAAATAACCTACAACCCCCAAGTTCTCTAGTTGGAAAATCTCACAATTGCATTGTTTCCAATACTGTGTCACTTGTTTATGTTGTTTTTATGTATTTCATATCATTCATTGGTTGGAAATTCATGTCATTTCCCTTCATGGGACTGTTTTTCCACATTTCTGGACCATATCTCACCACCTATGGTTCAAATTTCAAGTCTTCAGACGATCCAAGTTCACTCAACTTGTAGTGTGATCTAGTTTCCCACTCTTTTCCCACTATGGACTCATTCTCTCATGGAGACAATATACCTCTGACATTTTCTGCTCTATATGACTTCTATTATGATATTTCAGAGCCTCATGATATTTGTTGCAGAGTTATGAAGGCTCTTCATCGAATTGGGAAGAATATTCATGGTTTAATTCACGATATGAAAGCTACACAAGAAGTTGATTTTGTTGAGTCCTTTGATGCTCTTTGGGAAGGAGTTTGTAGATATATTATTTCCATTTTTTATTATGCTTCTAGATTAGAGTATGTTTGTATAAAAATTCATTCTTATAATTCTCCTCCATCATCAAATGATGATCTTCAAAGGGCCTCTCAACATGTTCTTTGTCTACAACACATTGATGCATTAATGCATGATCTTGGCATCCACATCATCTTCACCAAGTCTATCACAAAGAAGTTGTTCATTCAACTCATTCAACTGAAGAATAAGACTTGTTGAAGACATTTTGATAATCTCTATGCCATGTCCATTCTTGAGGGATGATTTTCCCCATGAGGTTTTTCCTCTTTCCTCATTTTTACATGAACAAATAATTTTTTATAAGAGGTGACTTAAGCCTTAGTTTCCAAGGCCTCAATTTTTGATGTGGTTACACTAACTCAGGCTTAAGGGGGGGTGTCATAGCATAATAACACCTATTACACTTCATTTGTTTTTTATACTTTTTTTATATGGTCCAAACCTTGGTTATGTTGGTCTAGCAAGGTATATGGGGGTTTTGGACTCATTAATGCACCCAAGCGCCCTCATTAATGACATTTCAGTCCTTGGGTCTCTCCCACTCCTTAAAATAGGGAACTGGTTTGACCAGAGGCCCCCATGCATGTATTTGGGTGGTTTTTGGCCCTTTTGGACCATTAAATGTTGCCTAGAGCCACTCCCACACCCATGCACTCCAACACATTTATCCTACCCTCAATTTATGTCTTATCATGCTTCACCCACGTTCACATGGCCATTTGTGACTGTTTTAGGTGGTTTGGGAGTAGGGATAATTTTAAGGGATAAATTTATCCCATGGGATATTTTTCCATGCTTTTCTCCAGAAAAAGATTCACCATTTTGCATATTTTGAAGCCTTGTTTCGCCCAATTTTGATGGGGTAAATTTTTTTCACCCTAAAAATCACCAAATTATTAAATAAATGATATAAAATACTTGGAAATTAAAATATTTTTTGAAAAATATCACCAAACATTTTATAGTTGGTGTTTTAATAGTTGGTAAGATTCACCAACATTTATACACTTTTAAATAAGTATATTTCCTTAAAATCATCCCTGTTTGGGAGCTCATTGTTCAACCTAGGGGGGTTTTGAGGTCCAATATAAGCCTGCCACATGTAGGCCACCAATTTTCTTCCTAAGGCTAATGATTTTATCTCATTGTATTATAAACATGTACCGGACATATTTACAAGATGTATAGTAATATAAAATTCAGTTATTTGCACCATCTCTATGTGTTAATATTGCTCTTTTTCAATGTTTTTCTGCATAATTTGTGAAACTCTTTGGTTGTGAGGATTCTCTTAGCCCCTACATCTTGTTGTGAATCATATTTTCACAATGATAAACACAATCAATAGAGAATGGAATATGTACAATCTTCATTGAATAAAACAGAAGTACAAACCATACCATTTCTTCTAAGCACCTCATGAAAACTAAAACTTTAGGTCTCTCTTGCTCAAGTTCTTCACAATTCCCACTCCAAATATCCTCATGCATAAGGGTAGAAACTATTTGAGGATAGTAGATTTATCATACCGAGATAATTATCAATGATTAGATCCAAAGATATGAAGGGAAGGAGAATGCATGGCAAGTAATTCCTCTAGCATAATAATACAATTAAAGAGATATCCCTCATTTGTTCTATGTCACTTCATTTTATAGTTAAGAAGGATAGTTACCAAGTGGTTGTGGGAAGTTGTAACCAAGTATGCGGTTCCAGAAACCACCCTAACTCCCTCATTTTTTTAATTATATATATATATTCCATTATTTTTTAGGGCATTCACTATCATGCCCCCAATTAAATAATTTCCAAATAAGTCTATTTGCAAATAATGTTTCACCAACCTACTAGTTACCTAGATTGAGATGGAGACATAAATTTTGTAATAAGGGGATATGGGACCCAAAATAAATTTAGTTTACCATATTCACATTTAAATGTGTCACATAAATGATAAACGGTAAGAAAATAAGGTGGCATGGGTTCATGAAGACACGTGGAAGCTTGTGGAGCCTTTGGGTGACTAGATTCCCTGCACACTTGGGATGATATTCATCCAAATTTGAACACATGGTTAATGTAACATTATTGGATGTTTATGTGGTGTCAAATATCATATAATGATCCAAGGAATTCGAATTGGTAAGGGAGGGAAACTCCCATGGAAGAGCAAGAGACTAGAAGACAAGGTGTGCCACTTGGAAGGAGATTCTATGCACCTTATGGCAACAAATGATGGAAGATTCTGTGACATGTATGACAAATTCAGACCTAATTGCTGACATATGAAAAATATGACATTACAGATATGTCTAATTTGGGAGTTATAGGAAACCATTCGAATTGTGGAAAGAATAGGAGCATGAAGAGGAAGACAAATGTAATGAGAGTTACTAAACCACTAAGATGAGTTGGATGGAGCCCATGGAGGGAAATTAGAACTTAGGAGGCCTCATGAAGTTAATAAAATGATTTCATGAGGAATGAGAATATATTTTGATCATTTGTTAATTGGCGTTTGGCATTTTGGAGAGCTTTTTCTTGTCCATTGCACATTGAGTGTTCACTCTCTCTGCTTGTGAACCAATTTCAAGGGAGTTGGATTCCTTTCCAATTTGGTTGATGGAGAGGAAATTAATACATAAAATTGGAGCTTAATGGAGGATTTTTATTTTTATTTTGAAGTTCCATACAGTCAAATTCTCATCTATCTCCATATTCTCTCATTCCTTCTTCTCCATTTCCCCACACTCACATTTGAAGGAACACTTGTTGGAGTGATTCTTGTGCCTTGATGAGGATAGTTGAAGCCCAATAATTGAGTTATGATATATGTCTTTGTAATATAATATCCATATACTATGTAAGTCGAAATATCAGAAATACATGTATGAAAGGCTCACATTCCCCATGCTCTTGAATAACTAGTTTTCATGGATTTGGCTTCAATATTGAAGTAGCTTTATATCAGATCTGTATGAAGACATTTATATGAGTTTTATGATGATGGGGAAGACATATATTATTTATTACTTGTTAATTTAATTTCCATGTCCTCTATGGGTCTAAATCCAAGAACTCATGTGTGAAAAGCTTCCATACTCATGCCCTTGTATTACTAGTCTTAATGGATTTTGGATTCAATCTTGAAGTAGTTTTATACCAGATCTGTGTGAGAGGTATTCTATAAGTTTTAGGATTTTGTGACAGAAATATATTATTTTATTAAGGTCTGTAATTTAATCTCCATATCCTCTACGGGTCGAAATCGAAGAAACTCATGTGTGAAAAGCTTCCATTCCCATGCCATTGAATCACTAGTTTCCATGACTTTGGCTTCAATCTCGGAGGAGTATTGTATCATATTTGTGGGAGAGTTTTACTTTGAGTTTTATTCTATTTGGGAATAAATTTTTATTCCATATGTTACCTCCATGTTTCACATTACTCTCAAAACCATATATTCTACCTTTCCTATGTCAAAGTCTAGCTAGTAATGCAATTTTCCTTAGGCAATTTCTATGAAAGTTACCCTACAAATGTTGCAAATCATAAACCATTTTTAGAACTGAATAAACATGATTAATGGAATTAATTGATATCTGATACTCACTCCCATACTCTGTTATGAAATTTTGGAGGGTCGAACTTGATTTGAAGAGCTACTTTGGCCATCACCCTTGGGGGGATTTGAACAACATTTCCTAGTAAAATTGCATTGTTTCACCTTAACCCAAAACAAGTTTGCAGAGGTATAAATTCTGATAAAAAGTGTCCATATACCACATTGGGATGTTATAAGACTTACCATACCATTTCCTTTGAAATTCGGGACCATTTGGTGAAAATTGGAACCCTCTAGAGTCATGACTGGTTAAGCTCAAATTTTTCCCAATTTGTAACTTTCTCCAAAATTCCAAAAACAGGACATTACATTCACACATAAAATAATAGAAACAGGTGAATGGTTCGCTGGAAAACTATATGCAACATCTGAATTCAATAATTTCTTGCATTAGTTGTCAAATCAAAGACAAGGAGAGAATGACTTGCATCCTGCATGATCATTGGATGTGAATGGGATCTTTTGAAGGATTACAACTTTTTAGGATGATTGGGAATACCTGATGTTTGCTTTAATGTTTAGGGCCATATCAAAAAATTTCAAATCAAGGCTCTTCAATCCATAGATGTAATTTTGTTTGAATGAACAATGACAGTTAGAGTTTCAAATTTTGAGCTATCATCATAGATGGAGAAGTGTCGATTTGAGCCATAACATTCTTGTCACTAGTTAATTCTAGAATTAAAATATTCATATTCAAATTAAAGGATGATAATTTTTAATGTTTATCAGCTAGTTCAAAACAAGAACACATTAGAGTTCTAGGAATCATTGGAAATAATATAGGAACAAAGAAAATTTCAAAATATGTTGGTTGCAGGGGAATTAAATGTAGCCATTTCACATGAATAAAGGAGAGGGTTAAGTATGGTCATATATCCCTTTGTGGAAAATTCGGAAGACTTAATACAATATTGGGATCTCATTGACATCCCCTCAAAGAAAGCAATAATACTTGGACCAATTCTCGAATAGGCCCATGATATATAACCACCAGCTGGATGAATCATATTTTAGTTCAAAATTATTTCCTCTTAAAACTTTTTTCCTTCTCTTCTAAAAATATTACCTATATCATCCTTATATCATAGACCTATTCTCTATATTTGCAAGTCTCATAGGACTTCTGACTAATTTTATTTAGGTTCAATCCTTTATGGCTCCAAGAATAAAAGGTTATGCAAATCATAGAAGAGGAATGGAAAATTTTTGTTGAGAGGTCAACAACTTACATCTAGGAAACTGAAATTCTATTGGTTAAAGGAGACTTAAAGAAATGGGCTAAGGGATGTTACCATTCTCTTAGCAAAAGAAGACAAAAAAATGTAAACTGAGTTGGAGGATTTACATCAACACATATAGCAAACACATTAAGTAGAAGTAATTTAAATTACTTAAGTCACATAAAAATTAAAAATGAACCCTCCTCTTGATGACCTTATTTGAGTGAGAAAGCCAATTTATTAAATTTTCTAATAGGGTAACAACAATCATAAATGCTCTGACTCTTGAAAGTTTCCATATCTTCAAGTAAGTTGCAAACCACATTAATAACTCTCTTGAAAATCAACAATGACAGAAGTTGCTTAATTTGTTAACCTAACTAATTGGTAATTCCAATGCCACCCTAAGAAAAAATATTTACATGTGCTTTGGATATGTTGGAGAACCTCTTCATATGAACCATAGAACATAAAAGAAAATATCAAAATGGAACTGTATTCCAAGAAGAGATGCGGTGTCTAAAGATATCATTACAACACTTAAGTACAACACATTATGATTAGAATATCACAATGCATTATCACATGATTCGAAAATCTAAAGAATATCAACACAACCCATCAGCTCATTCCTTTATAGTCTCCAGATCTAATGAAATTCCTTGAATTAAATAGTATCTGGTCCACAAATAGGGATTGTTGGTTCTAACCATTTCCACAAAATATGCAATGTCCCATATTTTATTTAGTTTTTCTAGTCAAGCTTACCATAACCTCATTGACCATTTAGTCAACCACTCAGTCGAGCCTCCAACTGACTAATCTACTAGTTGACTAATATCCTTTGGATGGATGTATTTAGAAGATCTAGAGGTGTGATGAACCTTCATAACATTAGTTTCCAATACCCCCCATTAGCACAACTCTCTGGAGATTTAAGAGATGTAATTACTTTTTTTGAACATACCCCTATAGTTAGAGCTTCATAAATCCCAAGCATAGCCTGAAGTTTCACAAACTTATATTTTGGTAAAGGCTTCTTAAATATATCAACAATCTAATCATCTATCTTGAAATAGGATTATCGACAACCTGTATTGTACTCTTATTTTCACAATGGATAAAATTTGAGGCATGAACATGAAATCCAAGCTTTTCTAAAAGATGACGGATCCAAATTGCCACTATACTTGCATTAACAACACATGATACTTTTTTTTTGTAGTCGAAAGAGAGAATACCTTTGGTTTCTTACACGACTAGACCAAGGTTCTAGAACTCAGTAGAAACACATAGCTAGAAGTGGACTTATGGTCATCAATGTCACCTCCCCAACCGAACTTAGTGATATTGACCATTGCTACTATATTGCGACAATGCTTAATAACATACTAATCAGTTCTTTTAACATAGAGAAAATCTCTTTGTAGACTCTCCATTGGATTTCTCGAGGATCCTGCATGAACCAAGAGACCACACAAACAACAAAGGAGAGGTCAATTTGACTAGGATTTAAGTAAATCAGGCTACTGACCAACTGTCAATAAAGAGTGGTGTTGACTCGTGGAGAGTCACATCCTTTCGACAACTTTATGCCCAACTGATAAGGTGTAGCACAAGACTTACAGTCGTCTATATTTAATCATTTCAAAATATACAAAGCATATTTTGGTTGAGAAATAAATATACCATCATCCATTTGCAAAATTTGAATTCCTAGAAAGAAATGCTACAGACCAAGATCAATCATTTCAAAGGTACCCGCACACTATTTTTTCAAACCCAAAATCAGATTGACACTATTTCTAGTTATGATTAAATCATCAACATATAATGCCACAATCAAGTTATCACCATGAACATGTGATGCATAAATAATGTGACCAGATTCACAATGTTTGAAGTCAATATTGATAAAGATAAGATCAATCTTCTCATACCAAGAACGAGGTTCTTGTTTCAAACCATACAATGATTTATTGAGTCGACAAACAAGACCAAAATCTGTCATAAAACCAATAGTTTTATATATATATTTCTTCATAAACATATCCATGAATAAAGGAACTTTTAACATCCATTTGATGAAGTTCCCATCCAAAATGAGCAGTATGGGAAATAATCAATCGATCAAAGTTCATATTTGAAACATGGGAAAAAGTTTTAGTGTAATTGATTCATTCTTTCTAAGAGAATCCATTGGCTAACAAAAAAGATTTG
Organism: Pseudotsuga menziesii; assembly: GCA_001517045.1. Taxonomy (NCBI): domain Eukaryota; kingdom Viridiplantae; phylum Streptophyta; class Pinopsida; order Pinales; family Pinaceae; genus Pseudotsuga; species Pseudotsuga menziesii. The sequence continues at coordinate 268,836 of LPNX010225487.1, forward strand.
TGACATTCAACACCATCGTTGGAAGTAAACTTGGTATTATAGACCCATCGACACTTCATAACATTCTTTCCTTGCAGTTGCGGAATGAGTTCCCAAGTTTTATTCTTCTTCAAGGAATCAATTTCAACAATCATAACATTTTCCCATTTAGTTACTCTATGAGCATCAACATATGTGTCAAGATCACAAATTTCAAGAACAACCTCTTTATGTGAACCATAGAACATAAAATAAAATAGCAAAAGGGGATTATATTCCAAGAAGATAGGTGGTGTCTAAAGACATTGTTACAACACTTAAGCACAACAAATTATGATAAGAACATCACAATGCATTATCACATGATTCAAACATATAAAGTATATCAACAAAACCCATAGGTTTGTTCTTTTATAATCTCTAGATATAAAGAAATTCCTTTAAGTGAGGAGGATCTAGTCCACAAATAGGGGTCATTGGTTCTAACATTTTCCATGAAATCCACAACGTCCCATAGTTTATTTAGTTGTTATAGTAGAGATAACCATGGCCTCATCGACCATTTAGTGGAACATTTAGTTGACCACTCAGCTGAGACTTTATTCGATTGATGTCCTTCAATTGGCTATCTCCATAAGATCTAGAAGTGTGGCGAAGAAGATATCATTATGGTCTAAAGTGTTCAAAATGAGCCTAAGCCATGATCTATATGACCTCGGTTGCAAAAATTCACTTAAAATATGTACAACATATTGTTATACCTAAATCACTTCAACATCATGTTGTGAGATCAAAATCTCAGTATTAGCCTTAAATCCTCAAGTTTTGAAGGTAAAGTGGGGCAAGGATAATTATTTTCAGACCTTTGGCCACCACCGCATTTTCCCTTTTTTCAATGTGCACTACCCATATTGGTAACGCCCTCTTGTTGCGAGCAAATTAAAGCGATGCTACTACCTATTACTCATGAAAAATGTGCGGTGCTATCTTGGTAATGCTCTTTCCCCATGGACAAAGAGCGGTGCTCGAGTTTTAAAGTAAAAAAGAGAAGATTCGAGAGGCTTCTCGAATCTAGCCTTTGTGGATCCTCATCCCTATGGTTTAGGACCACCTAGAGCTCGATATCCCTCACTATAGGATCCTCCATCCACCTCACCCATGAGATCCTCAACCTCTCTTATCCTTCCATGCTTTTATATATTAGCTTACCCCTCATGAGTAAAGGGAGGAAGAATATGGTATTTCACCTATACTTTGGCCAAATTCAACCAATATTAGTGAATGGGTACTAGGAAAGCTTGAGGTTTAAGGAATATTTCATTGAAGAAGTATTTCCAACACCAAGGCTTAGGTTGTAAGCTCTCTCTCTTCATAGTTTTAATGAAAATGAAGGTTTCTTTCCCATAAACATTTATGTATCAGATTATTATGATGTTTATTGTTGAATTCCTTGGTCATTAACATGAGATCATAGAATAGCTTGTTACTCTGATTTGATTAGTGTTTTTTGTTTTGTCTCTTGCATGACATATGCAGATCGACACCTCTAAAGACTAACCTTTGTAGTATGTGGAAGGTAAACCGAGTATTTCGTTCAAGTAATGTATGTAATCTTAGTGAAATATCTTTTATGTTGTGACTGCTTTGTTCTAGTTTTGAGTGTTTTGGGCTATGGAAACAGGCTTGTGTCTACACTCGCTGCATATTTTTGGTAACACTCATTGAAGAAAAGTATAAGAACAAAGGGCCCAAGGGTAAATCCTTTCCACCAAATTGCAATAGGATTCAAAATGAATAATACTACTTCGAACAAATTGCATTACTCAAAACATGTGGAATTGGGAGGTATGTAGAGTTCTTAGTAAATCACAATCTCTAGTGTCAAATCCACATTACCAAAAAAAGATAAATGCTTTGATGGAATTTCTCCTACTGTTTCATGAACTTATTTTTTGTAAGTTTTCAGTAAGACTACAATTACAACATGCAACAATTTTTTTTATTGGGCCTATTTTTTCAAAACACAGAGATAAGATGCACCATTAAAACTACCAAGCTAACTCAAAGTAAAACACAAAATAAGATTTTGGGGAAATTTAAAATTTTTCATTGTTAACGTTTTATTTGTTTACAATTTAGCAAATAAATAAAGTCCAATTCATGCCAAGCTAAAAACTGAGCATGCATTTTCATGTTCCTACTTCACATTGGATACCATGACGATAATATCCAAATCCCCAATTCCAATTCCAATTCCAATTCCAAGAGATGAATACGAAGAATAGAATATATCTACCTATCCTTTCCTTTCCTTTGTATTCACTACTAGCGAGCTTGGGATTTCTATTCCAATGGATGGAACTGTAAAAGTGCCCTCTCTCTCTCTCTCACTATGTATGAGTGGAGTGATGATCACCAAGAAATGAAGCCATGAATTACATATGTAAAAGAAATCAAATATTGATCTAGCCTTTATTCCAATGAAAATCTAAATCCCAAAGGTCATATGAAGTGAGAGTTTGTACTGTACCCAAGCAAGTCTAGGCTGAATTTTTGAGTTGAATGTTCTAGATTTTGGATTTGGACTTTAATAAAACACTTTGACTGTGTAAGACTAGTTAGTATTTGGGTTTATCCTTCTTGAGTATGTGATAGTGTAATGATTCCTTGGTTGTGAGCTTTTGTCAAACACTTAACAAACAAGAGATATTAAGCTTGTGGTTGACTGATTTGTTGAAATTGTGTAGGATCAAGTTTATATTCATATCTAATTATCATCATAGATACCACACACATAAAATTAAATTTGTTTGCACAATATAACCATCATAGAGTCCATTATATGAAAATGTAACAGTAACCAACTCCAACTACGCATAGAAATGAATGGGCATTGTAGGTGACTGTAATATCAATAATATAACAACAATAGTTTTAATTCAAACAAGGGAATTACATCAATGCTTTGACCTTTGAATATCCCTGTAGCTTAACTATTGAAGTAGTTCTCTTGTATACAAGCACTTATAGGTCAACGCTGTAACTCAACTCCTTAATGTAGTAAAGTGACCTCTCCATTGAAGCCCAAAGTAACAACATATTTCTCCTTTGTTGTTGAAGATGAAAACCTGCATTTTCAATGTCCTTATGGCTATAAAAATACTATATTTTAACTTAGACAATATGGTGTATGTCTACAGAAAGAGACAATACATTACAATTTCTCCCAACAGTGGAAGAGTTAGTCAGTTCCTTCAAGTCGACCCCTAAAATGTAGTGTATTTCAATAACCCTCTTCTCTAACTTGAACATAATGAGTTTGTTATTTTCAAAAGTGAAGACAACCACCCAAAGCATCGGACTTTTCCCACAATAAGCACACCTAATACCACTGTATAGTCCAAACTCAGTATCTATGGAAGTTTATTATCTCTTCAAGAAAATATGACCAACTCAAGGGAGGAATGCGACCTCATGGAAAGAGACATACTTCCCAACAAACACAAGATACTGCCAAAATTTCCAAGTATGGACCCAAATAATAGTAGTACGACCCCAAATAGAAATAAATCATCCTAGAAATGGTAGTAGAGTCCTAAACCTACTAGGTACAATCAATAAAAGAGAATATTCCAGCGAATATTCTATCTACTGCAATAAATTAATCACCACCAAAAACCCTTCCAAACTCTAGTAACATGAAGTTCCTCCTCTTTTTCATTGACTCTCTATGAGAAACCTAAGTGATTTCTCCTTGGAAATAGATAGGGAGGATTTGTCTCACCACCGAAACTATTTTTCTCCCTTAGTGTTTTTTTATCCAAGAGAAAGAAGCCACATGAGCTCTCAAATTATGTTCGTTAGTGAAAATAACATGAATGATAGGAATGAGGTTGATTTCCTCTTTTAAACTCATTTCCTTGTTTTGGCCACTTTTATATGTTTCTCATCACTTTAACCTTTTTCCTTCTCAATTTTGAATTAAAGTGGTTTTATAAATACAAAATCACTTTTAGAACCCCATTAAATAATTATAAAGTGATTTTTAGAGTAGTCATGTAATATTTCACTAAGTCAGTTTATAACCCCTTTTTTAACCTAGTTACTCAATGTCACTTTTTAGTGTTTATTTTCTCCCAATTGACATTCACCAATTAATTAATCCATTTGATCAACATACACACTCCAAATTAATGTCCACTTTTCGAGTAACATAACATAAAAAATGGGGACAATATTGTCCTCCCTTCCCAAATATTTCTTGTCCTCAAGCAATTCCATCACAACTCCTCGATCACAAGATGAATAAATTGAAACTAAGAATGATCTGATCCCAACCAATAGGGAAGATATGAAGTGCATATCGCATACAATACTAGCCTATGAATTACTAGTAGCAGAGGCCTCCTAAAGGCTATTGATCAATGGAGAAAATAGATACAATACATACTCATTGCACCCTCATAGAATATCCCACCTAGGAAACCAATCCAATTCTCCATATGAATAGGATTCTGAAAGTAATAGGTGGCTCCCCCATCTATATAAACTACCAAACTTCCAACCCATGAAATCAAATGGTCCCAAGCTAAACTCAAAAGGAACCCACCATGCTGGCGTTGCACCACTTTGATGATAAGTGGTTGGACCCCGAACCTAGATTGCAACCTCCACTTCTAGAACCTCAAGCTGTAATGTCTAGAAGAACCATCCCTGCTACAATGGATCATCTCCCGCAAACACGCCCCAACATAATTGAAATCTACTATTCCACTTTCATACTCGATCTTGGGTATCGACAAAGAAAATTTATCCCACCATATGGCATGTGCCGTTTCATATCCTCTCGAGACATCCAAAAAATAACACAGACCAATCATATGAGTACCTGGAACCCACATCCAAACTAGGAGTCAACTATGCCTCACACCATTTGACTCTCGTTGTGCTACACTAATAGTATTTGTGCTGGCTAATCCGTACAAATCCTACCAAAATGTCCTAGGAACTATGCTATCCCAATCATGGTCAATGTATACATGCAACCTATAGAGCCTAAACACCTCCCTAAAAAAACAATTTCCTATTTGTGGTGCCTCGTACTTTGATGAAGTCCCTGCCATGCTCCTCCGATAGACCTATGTTGAAATATATTGACACACTCTCCCATCTTTGTCCTACAATGAGTGTATACCACCACAATCATGTTGGATAGGTATGATCTAACTCATTCTTTTGGCAAGTCATGAACTCCCTCACATTTCTCCACACATCGTCCTTAAGGCCATTCCATGAGAACCTCTCTCTGATATTCTAGTAAGTTTAGAAGTACCTAGGATTCCCTGCCTAAGGTGTATCATGTATAACTCTCATGATATCTTCCCTAAGTGTGGAATCAAGGAATACATATATTCTAGCTATGTGGTACATGTTATCATCCACAAATTTGTATCTTCCATCCTGAATATGACCATCCATCAACTCGCATATAAACTAATCCTTGGAATATTCCATCAGAAGACAAGACTTCCAATTAGTTGAAATCCCTATGAGCCAATCCAATGTGTCATGGATCTCTTCCTAATGTTTCTATACACCTTGCATATTGATCACATGGCCATAATATAAAACATCTGTCATGTACATCTCCCCATATTTCCCTTGATGATAACCTGATGGAAGATCAATCTTCGAGGAATATGTTGCTTGATGAAGCTCATATATCAACTTCTTACCCCTAGACAATCCAAACTAAACGATATGTTCAAATTCCCTATCAACAAGTATGTCTGAAGGAATCACTCCACAATACCCTAGTGATAAGTCCATTTCCTCACTATATCCTTCCCCACAATAAGTTGGTGCATATACCTCCTTGATGGTTTGTACACAAGGTATATGCTCAACTCCCCTATCTACAATTATGAATTGAGTCTTCAATCAGATCCACAAAACAAGTGGCTCATGATATCCAAGATGTAGATTATGTGTATAATTATAAGTCTCTAAGCCACACATCTCATCAAACCCATGCACATATGAATGCCCCCCCCACTTGACCATCCCAAGAGCCTCTTCCCTCAAATATTGAGTATCATTGGCATGCTCATGTGTTATGGATGCCATATATGACTGAGTCTTTGTTTTCAATGATGAGGAGTGTGCCAAACTAAACTCCTTTCAAATATCATCCACCTCATCTTATTTTCTTCTTAAGGAATCACATTTTATTTCACCAAGTGTGATGCGACGATCTCTATCCATAAGTAAGTGTAGGTAGTTTAATTTCAATACCACCAAGGCCTCCTTGAGTTGATGCAAGTTAGCTAGAGATGGACATCCATTAAAACAATCATGATTCCCTAGATCCCTCCAACAAAAACCTATCATCATCTTCTGAATATGATGAAAATGGGTTAGAGCTACCACAACCATACCCTCATTTACCTTTAGTTGACCTTCCAAAGGAAATGAATTATGAGATCCAACATATACACATGGATTTTATGATTTATCTTTTTCATTATGCTCCATCTCATAAAAAATAGTTGCATGCATGTCTAAGAGGTCATCCTAGGTTTTTGTCATACATTTCTTATGTAATAAGGCATCTCCTTGACTAGATTTTTTTTATATGAATTCCTCTTCTTAATTGTGCTCCTCATGGGATAAGAAAGGCTTCAACTTCTCCTCACACCGAGCAATCGCCATCTTAGCTAAGACCTGCTTCAAAGATAAGGGTTTCTTATCACCCTTCAACATGTTAGCCAATAATATAGAATAAAGTGACTTTTGCACTTCACCTATTTTATTAACAATCACGGTCATAATGGAATGGATGGATGTAATAACATTGTTCGCATGATATTTTTTATGGTAGAGAATAATTGATGAAACAGATTGAGAATTATATCTTTCAAACCCATATCTATCATGATGTTAGAAAATATGATTTTTGCAAATGTTTCAAGTATGGTAACCCTCCTAGTAAATTTAGATTCTGTGACATCATCCAATCCTTGGAAACTATCCACCATTAGTTGAAATATCTCTTTCATTGTGTTATCATCATAAGGATCATTAGGAGTTGAAATTCTCACGATTTCACTCAAACATGAAGTGACCATGAGTCTTATATATTTATCTTCATGTCTCGACAATTTTTTCTCATCCAAGGAAGTCACTACTGGGATGATGGCTTCTTGTTTTACTTGAGAAGGTGATTGATTAACCTTGTGCAAACAATCCTCAACTTCCTCCAAGGTGCTGAGAAGAACATATTTTGACTGAGCTAAGGTTTCAAGTTTATCTCCTGCAATAATTCTTTTTTGGCCCAAATATGTTTTAGTCATTGAGGCCATGACTCACAAGCCAAACATGTTGACATGAAAAATTGGGTTGTGATACCATTGTAATGTACCTAATCAAGTATAGGTTGAATTTTCTAGATGTTAGATTTGGACTTCAATCGAACACTTTGATTGTGTTTGGATGGTTAATATTTGGGTTGATCCTTCTTGAAAATGTTATAGTGTAGTGATTTCGTGGTTGTAATCATTTTTCAAACACTTAACATACAAGTTCTGTTAAGCCTGTGGCTAAATGCTTTGTTGAAATTCTGTAGGACCAATTTTATATTCATATCTCATTATCATCATAGATACCTCACACATAAAACTAAATATGTTTGCACAATATAACCAACATAGTGTCCAATATATGCAAATGTAACAGTAACCAAATCCAACTATGCAAATAAATGAATGGACATAATAGGTGACTATAATATCAGTAATATACAATAGTAGTTTTAATTCAAACAAGGAAAATACATAAATGTTCTGAACTTGGAATAGCCATGTAGCTTAACTATTGAATTATTTCTCTGGTATACAAGCACCTATAGGTCAACGTTGTAACTCAACTCCTTGATATAGTAAAGCAACCTCTCTATTGAATCCCAAAGTGACCATTTCTTGATCCTTTGTTATTGTAGATGAAATCCTACATTTTCAGTGTCCTTATGACTGTAACAATACTTTATTTAACTTAGGAAATATGGGTTATGGATACAGAAAGAGACAACCCAAGAAAATTTTTCCAAACAATGAAAGAGTTAGTCAGTTCCTTCAAGTCAACCCCTAAAATGTAGTGTATTTGAATGACCCTCTTGTTTAACTCGACTACAATGATTTTGTTCTCTTTACAAGTGAAGAAAAACACCCAAAATTGTAGTATTTTGCCATAGTAAGCACATCTAACACCATTTTATAGTCCAAAATCGACCTCAACAGAAGTTTATTATCTATTCAAGCAAATATGAACATGTCAAGGGAGGAATAGGAAAATATAGTATATACTACCCAACAAACATAAGATATTGCCTATATTTGCAATTATGTGTTGGATAAATAATCTTCCTTAATACCCTAATGATCTACGTAGGAGACATAATCATTTGCCTTGTGCTTATGTTCTATGGTCTAACTTAGGTTATACTGATCAATACTGGTCAAATAGGTGGTTATGACTCATTAAATGTAGTTGACGTACTCTATTTTGAAAATCCTAACATTTCATACTATGCATTAATTTCAAACCACTTCGATATTTGAATAGGGGCGCTAGTGTGTGTGAATGTGGATTTTTGTGGTCTCCTTGGCATTTATTTTCCTCCCAGAGATTCCTCCACTCACCCATGCACTCTCCCTTTCTTTCCTTCCCTAATTTATGAACTAGGCATGATTCTCACCTATTCACACATGTTCACACATGGATTCGTGACAGTTTGGTTAGGTTTGGGAGCCTATTGGTCAACCTAGGGGGGTTTAGGGGTCAAATCCTATTCTGACAATTGGATGGATTCACATGGTCACTAGGGGCTCAAAAATTGTCTCTAATGTACTATAAATATGTATCATACATACCTACAAGGTGTGCTGTAATATAATGGTTAGATATTATCACCATTCACATGTGTTATTTCAGCTATTTCAGTTTCTTTGTTGTTCGCTTGCATATTTTGTCAAACACTTTGATGGTGAATAGTGTTATAGCTCCTAGATCTAGTTGAGAAACAATTATCACATGGTATCAGATCTAGTTGGAGATTTAAACAAATATAGTGAGGTTTGAGTTGTTGTTTAGGGAATATTTCCAGTTTATCTGAGTGTTTTTCATTGCAGGTTCTTACAACAACTTCATGGATCCGCAAGCACTTCCTCTCATTTCCCCATTCAACTATTCTGAATGGAAGTCAAATATGTGTCCATATCTTGATAGGAAATGTCTCTATGATGTGTCCATTGGTGTTGTGAGAGAGCTAGAGTCTTGTCAAGAGAAGTGTGATTGGCTTAATGACAATGATAGAGCCTATGGAACTATGTGTCTCACTATACCTCCTACCATGTGCTATCTCCTTGATTCTACTAAGTACCCATTCGAGCTTTGGAGAAATATAGATGAATCTCTTGGCATGACACAAGAATATGTGAGCTATATGGAGATCAAGAAAATGGGAACCTCCTATGATCTTGACCTCATGCATTTCTCAAGAAGTTGTACGAAATGAAGAAGAAGAGGTAGCCAAAGATTCAACAAATGATCCAACTCAAGTTTCTTCCTATGTGGCTTCCTATCCTTGTCAAGAAGCTATTTTTCATGAAGACAACATATAAGTTCATGCCATCACTTTTTTCGAATATTTATGTATCCATTCTATGCCCTTCTCCTCTATGTCTTCTGTTAGGAATGGTGAATATGTATTGCTAGTTGATGTTCATAGCGAGCCTTCTCTAGAAGATGGGTTTTATTCACATGATAGTATTGGTTCGAAAGATGGAGAGGTTTGGATTTCAAGTGAATATCTCTCATTGCTTCACACTCTTTTTCCCATGTATTCCTCCACCATGACTAGTAGAGTTCCTTCAAGTTCATATGAATATGGAGAATCCTTTGCCATCACAATGATGCACCTTCTTGGAGCTGATTAGAACATTCTTTCAAAGTTGATGCTTCAAGATCCTTATGACTCACTTGGGGTCACCTATTCTCAATCACTTCAAGTCTCTTTTGGGCATGGAATTCTGTTTGGTTCGAGGTTCAAGTCTGAAGAGCACCATTTTCTCTCCTATCAATGCATTTTAGTTGTTCTACATGGTCTGAGGATTCATCATGCAACTATTCCCGAGTTGGTTGAGCACATTCCACTTATTCCCAAGAAGAGGATTCCTCCAGACATACTCATTTAGTTTGGAGTGTATACATATTTTTGTTTCTATATCATATCCATTCTTAAGGGGAGGTTTTGTCCCATGAGGTTTTCCTCCTTACCTCGGTTACATGGATCAATAAAATTTTGTTGTAAAAGGTGACTTGTGCCTTAGCTTCCAAGGCCTTAATAAATCATGTGTTGTACTAATTCAGGATTAAGGGGGAGTGTTCGAGAAATAATTTGCCTTAGTACCTTAATGATATACCTAGGAGACATAATCATTTTTCTTGTGCTTATGTTCTATGGTCTAACTTAGGTTATATTGATCAATACTGGTCAAATAGGAAATTCTGGCTCATTAAATACAGTTGACGCGCTCTAGTTTGAACATCCTAACATTTTATACTATGCATTAATTGAAAACCACTTCCATCTTTGACTAGGGGATCTAGTGTGTGTGAATGTGCCTTTGTGTTCTCCTTGGCAATTATTTTCCTCCTAGATATTCCTCCACTCACCCATGCACTCTCCCATGCTTCTTACCTATTCACACATGTTCACACATGGATTTGTGACAATTTGGTTAGGTTTTGGAGCCTATTGGTCAACCTAGGGGGGTTTAGGGGTCAAATCCTAGTCTGACACTTGGATGCATTCACATGGCCACCAGGGGCTCATGAATGGTCTCCAATGTACTATAAATATGTATCATACATACCTACAAGGTGTGCTAGAATATAATGGTTAGATATTAGAACCATTCATATGTGCTATTCCAACTATTTTAGTTTCTTTGTTGTTCTCTTGCATATTTTGTCAAACACTTTGATGGTGAATATTTTTCTAGCTCCTAGATCTACTTGAGAATCAATTCTCACAGTATGACCCCAAATAATAGTAGTACAACTCCAAGTATAAATAGATCAACCTAGAAATAGTAGTACAATATTAAACCTACTAGATATAGTCAATAAAAGAGAATACAACCCCTAATGAAGACTTCCATCTGCTACAATAAATTAATTTCCACCACTAACCCGTCCAAACTCTTGTAACATGAAGTTCATCCTCTTTTTCAATGAATCTTTATGAGAAACTTAAGTGATTTCTCCTTGAAAATAGATAGGGTGGATTTGTCTCACCACCAAACTAATTTTCTCCCTTAGGGTTTTTGTACCAAGAGAATGAAGCCACAAGATCTCTCCAATTATTTTTGAAAGTGAAAAATAACATGAATGAATGGGAATGAGGTCAATTTCCTCTTTTAAACTCATTTCCCCCCTTTTGGACTCTTTTACCTTTTTCCCATTCAAATCTTAAATAAAGTGGCTCTATAAATCCTGTTAGATTTTTATCATTTAAGCAATACGATCTTAGGATATTATCTGAGAGAATAACATGCATAACAATCAATCACAAGAGACAATAGACACAAAGATTTTCCTCAGGGAAATGATAAAGGAGAAAACCCCACAACTTCCTTAGAGATAGAATGAGCACCAATGGCAGCAGTAAAACCCAAAGACATAAAGATGATCTCCAATAGTTGTTCTCTCTCTCACTTATGTGAGCTCCTCCTCTCTCACCTATGCGCTATAGCTGGGTGAGTGTGTGTGACAAATAGAGAGGCTCACTCTCTATTTATACTAGTTTTTGACTTGATAATTACTTAACAGGGCCGAATTCTCTAGGAGAGTCTAATAACCTTAGTGCCCCACAACTGTGGGGACTTTGCCCCCCGATCAACAAGGAGGGTTAACCTCTATGACTTTACATGACTTGATTACATTAATGATTCTCCCAATAGGAACATCGGGGACCAATGAGATACAATATATGAAATATACAAGTCAATACATTTCGACGTTACAAATACATATACAATCCCTCTTAACTAGGAAGGTATTCTCTTGACACAATTCATCAACACAAGTCTTCATCACTGGATCATCATCAAGGCTAGATCATCACTGGATCATCACTAGATCATCATCAAAGCTGGATCATTACTGGATCATCATCAAAGCTGGACCATCACTAGATCATCATAATCATCACTGCTCCAGTTGTCTCGATCAAATGGTGCTACAGAGCCAACCCTTTTTCATGGTCCTACAGAGCCAATTCTACTCGTCACTGGAAGTTCTGCAGAGCCAACCCTTTTTCATGGTCCTACAGAGCCAATTCTACTCGTCACTGGAAGTTCTGCAGAGCCAACCCTTTTTCATGCTGGTTGTAGGCCTAGCCTCCATGTAGGTCTTCATCTTCTTCAACACTTATATCTGACTATGGGAGGAACACATCTAGCATCCATGTTAGAAAAGCCCACCCAACACTTATATCTGACCATGGGAGGAACACATCCAACATCCATGTCAGAAAGGCTCACTCAACACTTACATCCACCAGCATGGTAGGACACACCTACTACCATATGGGAAAGGCCCTGCACTTACATTTGACCATGGGAGGAACACATCCAACATCCATGTCAGAAGGGTTCTGCACTTACATCTGACCATGGGAGGAACACATCCAACATCCATGTCAAAAGGGCTCTACACTTACATCTGACCATGGGAGGAACACATCCAACATCCATGTCAAAAGGGCTCCGCACTTACATATGACCATGGGAGGAACACATCTAGCGTTCATGTTAGAAGGGATCTGCACGTACATCTGACCATGGGAGGAACACATCCAGCATCCATGTCAAAAGGGCTCTGCACTTACATCTAACAATGGGAGGAACAAATCCAACATCCATGTCATAAGGGATTTGCACTTACATCTAACCATGGGAGGAACACATCCAAAATCCATGTCAGAAGGGTTCTGCACTTACATATGACCATGCAAGGAACACATCCAACATCCATGTCAAAAGGGCTCTGCACTCTAACCATGGGAGGAACCAATCCTACCACCATGTCAGAAAGGCATTGCACTTACATTTGACTATGGGAGGAACCAATACTACCACCATGTCAGAAAGGCACACAGACTCATCACTTCCCCTTGGAAGGAACCTCGATCTGGAGAACACCAAGGTTCTCCCTGAAATATTCAAAGTTCACTCTAGACAATGGCTTGGTCAGTCAACACATCAGCTACATTAGAGGGAATTTGGAGTCTAAAATGGGCCTTATAAGAAAACAAGCCAACAATAAGTTCTTGTGAGTTGGAATTCAAGAACCAATAGAATTCCAATAAAATAAGTCAACCATAATGGTTGAATTGACATATTTGTCATAAAAAAAAACTACTTTTTTATTCGTATTTTCGACATATCTCCGTGTGTGTTTGCTCAAATTTCGATCGGGAGAGCTTGTTGGATGCAGAATTTGATTTCGCATCCAATGAGTACCCACACTGCATACTTTTGATGGACCCCACTACCCCAAAAACAAGAAATACATGAAAAAATGTGATGATGATGTCATCATCACATTTTTAAGGTATTTCTTGTTTTTGGGGTAGCATGGTCCATCAAAAGTATGCAGTGTGGGTACTCATTGGATGTAGAATCAAATTCTGCATCCAACTAGCTCTCCCAATCAAAATTTGAGTAAAAAAACAGGGAGATATGTCAAAAATATGAACACAAAAGTAGTTTTTTTCTTTTTTCCTCCAAAATTAATAAATATTATTTTATTGTTTTAACAATTATTTTATTATTTTCCTTGGGAGGCCCATTTTAGACCTCAAAATTCCTCTAATGTCTACTCATTCGTTGCAACATACTGGAGCTTCAATGCTCCTCTCTACACCATATCCCTGATATAGTGATATTTGATCTCGATATGCTTCGACTTGTCATGGAACACCGGGTTCTTCGACAACTTCACACAACTCTGGTTGTCACAATATATACAAGTAGCATCCAACTGGAGATCAAACAAATCAGATAGTAGCTTCCTCAGCCACACTGCCTCACAACTAGCCGAACAGGATGCGACATACTCTACTTTGGCTGTACTCAGTGCCACGCAGGATTGCTTCCTACTAAACCAAGAGATCACACTTGATCCCATACTTAAGTAGCACCTCGAACTGATCTTCCTATCAATGGGACTGCTTTCCCAATCTGAATCCACATAACCTTCCAGGTTAATCTTTTGATTCGCCTCATACTTGAGCCCATAATCAATTGTACCCTTCAGGTACCTCAGAATATGCTTTGCAGCAATCAAGTGAACATGTCTCGGATCTGTCAGGAATTGGCTCAATGTGTTCACAGAAAAGTAAATATCTGGTCTCGTATTCATCAGGTACATCAATGACCCAATCATCTGACCATACATCGTAGCATCAACCGACTCTGATGAAGCATCACTCAATGGCTTCAGGTTCGATGCCATAGGTGTGGTCATGGCCTTACAGTCCATCATCCTAAACCTCTTTAGGTTATCTACTGTAGAAATAATAGATCAATGCTATGTGCAATGATGCTAAAAATAAGCACAAGAAATAGATTTTGCTACTAAGAATTCTCACAAGCATACATAGGAAAAATAGAGAGAAGAAAAGAGACTGAATCACATGAATGAAGAGATGAATATTGGTATGTATCCTTCCATTGAATAATTATGAATAATAGTGTACATAAATAGTACATCCCTCATAGGAAAATCAAATTGTATGGAAACAACTCATAAAGCTCAAAAAGGCTGACTTACCAAAATATAGCAAACCCCCATAGGTGGCTAAAGCACTTACCAAATCTATCAAGGACCTCACGAGTTGGAAAAAACATGAGTGATTTTTCAAGGAGATGTAAAAAACATGCTAATCCTGGAAAATGGAGAAAAACTAATGGAGGATGGGTTGGAAACAAAAGCTCCCAGTTTCCTAGTTGACTAGCTTTTATCTTATCCATAGAAAAGCAGGAAAAGCAGAAAAAGCAGAATCTGTTGTAAAGTCCTATATACTAATTCTAGATGGTTAAAAGGTGGTCAAGATCAACCCAGAATTGGAAATAAATCATTCCTAGGATATAGATGGCATGTATTGACTTTAAGGTGCAAGTGGATGCCAACTAATTAAGCTAGTGGGTGAATAATTAATCAAATAATGATTAATTATTTTATTCTAAGTTGTGAGTGGGTTTAATATATTCCAACACCCCCCTATAAGTCTGACTTTATGATGGTATGACAAAAAAAATATGGATGCATATGGATGCATATACGGCCCAGGAACAAGGCTATGGTCACCCTTTAACAATTATTATGTACAGAAAAGTGAGGAAAGAGGTAAAACCACATGGGGAAAATCCTCCCTCAAGATAGGAAAAGGCACAAAATTTGAAATATATCTTCAACATATCTTCATCTTCACTTTAATGAGCTGACTGAACTGCTTCTGGATGAAGGACATTTTGAAGAAATCACATTAGAGGAAATTTCAACTCAAAATGGGCCTTTTAACTTTTATTCAAATTCCATGTCATCATGTGTTAGCTAATGAAATTGCTTTAAATTTGAAATACCATATAGGTCTTAAACACCTTTTTAATATAAATTTGGGGATAGGTATCATAAAAAAAACTACTTTTTTTGTTTGTGTTTTTGACATATCTCCCTGTGTTTTTACTCAAATTTCGATCGGGAGAGCTCGTTGGATGCGGAATTAAATTCTGCATCCAACGAGTACCCACTCGGCATACTTTTGATGGACCCCGCTACCCCAAAAACAAGAAATACCTGAAAAATGGAATGATGATGTCATCATTCCATTTTTTCAGGTATTTCTTATTTTTGGGGTAGCAGGGTCTGTGAAAAGTATGCCGAGTGGATACTCGTTGGATGCGAAATTTAATTCTGCATCCAACAAGCTCTCCCGATCGAAATTTGAGTAAAAACACAGGGAGATATGTCAAAAATACAAACAAAAAAGTAGTTTTTTTCTTTTCTTCCTCCAAAATTAATAAATATTATTTTATTAGTTCGTTTTAGGAGGCCCATTTTGAGTTGAAATTTCCTCTAATGTGAACTCCATGATCATGCGCTGTAGTGTAGAACCTGCAAGAAGGAAGAGAAGAGACTCCTTGTATCTCATCAACGGATGAAGTAGGAGCATTATATGAATGCTTCTTTCTGCTGTCAAGCTTTGATCTGCAAACATAATCTGAAATGGAAAATATATTTGTGCATACTCCTTTCCATAGAGTACAAAAATTAAGACAATTTATTTCACACCCAATTCTCTGAATAGCTGCAAAATTGTGATGTGAATCACATGTCAATCTTCCAATCTGATGTAGCACCTATATAGATCTGATATGAGGCTGATAAAACTTTGATATATAAAAAATATTAGCATATGGAACAATAAGGACAAAGGCTTCAATGGCTCCTGAGGATATAGGGCTAGACTAGGAAAATTATGAGCAATTGGGGAAAACTGATAGGTGTAAAAATCTGAATGATGGATGGGCATAATATCTGAACCATAAGTGTTTAGAACATATCCAAACATGTTTAATATCAGTCCATATATGACTAAGGTCATGGAAAACCAGCCACTGAAAGTTAAGAAAGACTTCAAATCATGTAAGATAAATATCACTACATAAGAGACCAATGAGGAATCAACTAGTGAGCTTGGGATTTGTACAGTCTTTGGAATATTCAGAGGTATGATAGATGGTATGTATGGTGGTATGATATGTGTATCAACCAAAAAATATGCTTCTAATTCAGAATCCAAAGGATCACATATAAGCATATCAATAGACTCATGGGAATACACTGGTAATGAATCCTCTGTATGAAAGGAGGAAATAAGGAGAAGTTCAAAATCTTCAAGAAGGATCTGAGTGTTGATGCCAAGAACAAAGGAGGATATGTTGAAGCACATGAGATCAATTAAGGTAAGTGGTATGACACAAATAAGGCTTGATGTGGCTAAGCAAACATCCCGGAAGTCACTGGGTTGCGCACCATCAATGAGAGAGGAATGCAAAAGGTGTGAAGAATTTGGCACATAGATCTCAGAATCTAAGATAGGAGATTTAGAGAACAATGAATGGGTTATAGGATCATAATCAACATCAATATCAGCATCAACTCCATATGTTACTTCTTTTTCATCATTAGTATCACAAGAAGAAAAATGTAGAGCCCCCTATCGGGTCCCCTCTAGTTTTTATTTACAGTCAGAAAATTCACTATATATATATATATACAGTTTGAAAATCTAAAATGCTGTTTTATCTATTCTAAAAATTTATTGTTTAATTGTGCAGGTAGCAAGGATGATCATTACATATAAACCTTTAATATTTAATAAACATAATTTTCCATATAAACTTTTAGAATTTAATAAACAGAATTGCCATATAAACTGCTGGAAAATGCCTGTAGGTAGCTAGTAGATCCACCTTTGTTGCTGTCCTTGCTTGCCGTTTCTCCTTGCTTTTCCCTGCAGCCAAAAGTCCTTCCCAAGTTCTAAAACTCAACCAGTCCAAACCAGTTTTTCCACCCTGCCAACTGGCGAGGTCTCGTTGACCACCCAGCTCCAAAGGTACCCCTTTGGACCCCCGAGCCCAAACCGAGTACAAGGCCTCAGCTGTTGTATCCCCTCAAAATCTCCAACAAGAAACCCTTCTTTGCAGCTTTCTCTCCCAAACTTCTCAAAAAAAAAACTAAGGTAAGGATCCCCTCCTTTCTCCTCCCTCCTTTCTCCCTTTTATCTCCATGTTTGCCAACCTCCCCCATTACTACCCCTATCTTCATCATAAATTTTATCCAACCCCCTTCCATCT
>LPNX010225491.1:0-15228 GCA_001517045.1 Pseudotsuga menziesii
TGGTTGGGAAAGCATGGGAAGGAAGATATTACTTTAATAATCAAATATTATAAGATAAATTCTTATCTTGTGTGCATGATCAATTGGTTTTCAATTTCCAAATATATGTTTTTTTATTTTTTGGAGATTTTAAAGAAACTTGCTCCTTCACAATATCAATAAAATATGGACACTTATTGGAAAAGTTATTACTATAACATTAAAACTCAATCCAAATATGTCAATCCCATGTGTATGAGGCATTTTGATCCTTCAATCCTACTTAAAGGATGATTTTTGTCCTTCACAGGGTTACATATAATAATGATTTAGTATTTAATGGATCCCAAAATATTTGTAATTTCCCTAATATCTCATGGTCAAAATCGTTTTATTAACCATGACTATGCCAAAAATGGTCACTATGGAAATGAGCTTAATAAGAGTGCGACAACACTATTTTGAAGTGAAAAGTACATGATCTAATAATATCATTAAATTTTGTAATATGTTTTGTATCAACTTCTATTATAAAGCTCAAGGTCAAGGGGTAACTTGAGAATAGTTGTACTCTACCCTACAATGTGGATGTTTGTTTGTTTAGTTTGGTTTGTTGTTGTAACAACATAATGTTTGTTTGGTTTGTTGTTGTAACAATGTAAGCTCGCAATCGGAATTCAAAGATATTCTCTTGTAAAATTTGAAATGCATTTTGTATTTATTCATGTTAAAGTTAGGATATTATGAAATATGAAATATACACGTATAAGTGTTTCTATAATAATCATATATGTATAATTCTGGACTATTAGATAACTCAACTTATGTGGAATACATCACTAATTACAGTATATTAAGTAGGTAAACATCTTACTCAGCATTACAGTAACTCTAACCCTTCTACTTAAGCCCATTGATTACCTAGTCTTATCGTACCTAGTAGAGCAGTTTACCCAACAAATATTTAATAATTCAGCTCTGTTTACTCATACTTAATACTACACTAGGTTAGCAGTAACATCGAAGCTCAGCTTACCTACCATTATTTATTGGCTTTGCTTATTCCATAATCAATTAAGATCCTTATTTTAGTTTTATGGATAGAATGTAGTTATTCAGTCCTATTCATCCATTTATTTATATCTAGGGGTGATGGGAGATGTATCATAGGGACTCATGATTGGATACAAGTAAAGGATATTGTGTGGTGTCATATCATATGGTGTGTAATTAGGTGATATATTATACCCTTAAAAACAATATCCTTTGGATGAGGAATGTCTTGTTCGGGATAAATAAAGTGGGATACCTATGAGAACAACACAAATTCACATCAGAAAGAGGGACACACAATAAATATATTAAATTAGTCTTTTATGTCCTCAATTTGTTTTTTATGGGATAAACTGCATAACAATCTCACAGTTAGTCTCCATTGGATAAACTGCATTAGTTCATTGATGCTTGTCTTGATGTTTATAGGAGATATAATAGAGATGGATTGAGACAAGGCATTGAATCATTCTTCGAGTCAAAGATGTACAAGGACATCTATTGAGACAAGGATGCCTAATACAACAAATACATCTACTAAATCACCTTCGAATGTTTGCTCTCAAAGATGGTCTAATGTGAATGCGGAAGCCTCAGGTGATGGGTCTTGACAAGTGGCTTGATGTAGAGAAGAGGGTATCAAAAGAATATGTCATTTCAATTTTTAATTTTAAAGAAGGATCGAAGCATAAGATGTTAAAGGTGCAATATTTCAAGCACCCTGATATTTATCACCATTTATATGATAGATTCTTGGAAGCCTATGGTAGATTTCCATGGAATCATGAAGTGCCACATTATTTTGCGATATTTTTTTATGCAGAGTTTTTTTTAAACATGAAGCCAAATTACACATATGCTACATCCAAATTTTATGGGATTGGAAAAGGTAGGATGTGTGAATAGGAAGGAGCCTTTCAAGATCCATTGTTTCCTAAGGCTACACCTTGTTTGGTGCCTCAGCCATAGAGACTTGTTACTTTACAACCAGATATGGAAGCGACCTCTCATATTGGTCTAGAGGTGAGAACCATTATAGGAGACAACTTACAATCTGCTCTAGTGGGGGTTGATGTGGGCATGAATCGACATAGAACATGTGCTTGTTCTCGTGCATGTTTTTCTTATAAAACAGATATTTAGGTAGATTCATTGAGCCTTGAATATGCCAAGGCCTATGCAAAACATTGTCGATATGGGTGGTTTGAGTTACTCAATCACGAGGGATAAGGGAGGGGGGAGGTAGGTGAGAACTTTTACTTTTACCTCATAATTGTTAAATCATGTTTTGCTAGTATATATATATATATATAAGAATGGGTATTTAAAATGAACTCATTTGATTTGCAGTTCACCCAAATGTTGGATGAACGTGATTTTATGGTCGACTTTAGTTTTAACCTACGTCCACTAAAATAGGTGCATTTGCATAAATATCTATAAATTTATATGTTCTCATTAATTCCAGGACACCTTTTTCTAAGATTGAAATTTTGGTTGTGTTCACAGATTCCAATCCCTTCTACTAGGACCATGGGTATTGGGCCCCTCTCATCATCAATTTTGGGAGACATTCACAATGTCTCCCAAGTTATTGATGTAAATTGCACCTTTCAAATGTTTTAGTAATGATTACAGAACAATTGACATTTTGTTTAAATTACATGTTTCAAATGTTTAAGTTTAATGATTGACATCTTAAATTTTGATTTATTTTATATGTATGTACATGAAAAATTTAAGTAATGAAATTAGAATTGTAGGTCGGTAAACAGATTGTACAACCTTCCACAACTTTGGATGTGGTGAACTATTTGGGTGTGGGGCTCACCGAGGTATGTTTATTCATATTTATTATTTTAAATTCCAATTGTATTTTTATTAAAGTTTATTTATAGTATACAATTTATATATTGAAGCTTAATTAAATGGTGCATGTGTTATAGGTCAATTACGAGGAGAATGTGGATAGTGATATCCATACAATGGATATTACATAGTTCTATATGTTTTTATACTTGTGGACTTGTTAATGAAATTGCATGTTAAAACTTTAAACTTATCATTTCAACGTGTATATTTTAAGCTTGTGTTTGTGTATTTATATATAATTTTGGATTGTTCATATATATATAGTTTTTGGATCAAGTTCAAATATAATTTAAATGAATGTTTAAAAGATTTAATTTCGTCATGCGATACATAGATTAATGTCTTTAGAATTAGTTGATGTTTATACAATATGTTGCACTTGTGTTTAAAATATTTTCATAAATAAATTATTTTTGGTCATTTTTGGTCATGATGTATATATTTAATTAACATTTTAGATTGTTTAAATGACTTTTCTAAAGATATTATTTTTGGTCATGATGTATATATTTGATTAATGTTTTAGATTTATGTCTAACTGTGGATTTGATTGGATATGTTAGTTAGGAATTTTTTCAATCATCTAGGTAGAATAATATATGATATCTATAGAATATTCAATAAAATCCACTTTATACAAATTCTATAATAGAATAATTAGTTTGACTTATTATGTGCCAAAAATCCTTATTATTTCGAGAATAATTAGTTTGACTTATCATGTGCCAAAAATCCTATCTTTTCCTTAGGAGTACATTGGAAAAACGTTTCCTTATAAGATAAACTATGTAGGTGTATGCCTAAATATAAATTTTTCTAGGACACTATGGCCATCATTGATAATTATCATTTTCATATTATGATTTATCAATGATATCATAATTATATTTGGTTAACAATCAAGTAGTGTATATAATGCAATTTATAGAGTGCTTCAATTTGAATATTGACTTTTTATGGTAATCTACCACTTCTTTAAATTCTGTTATCATTTTCATATTATGATTTATCATTGATATCATGATTATATTTGGTTAATAATATTAGTCTATATAATGCAATTTATAGAGTGCTTCAATTTGAATATTAACTTTTGATGGTAATCAACCACTTGTTTAAATTCCGTTAATAAAACAATGTATATAACAATAAAAAGAATGAGAAACCATGTAAGACATAATAAGAAAAATGTACGTAATTTAAAACTCTTATAATCTAATCTGTTATTTTAGAAATTTTTTTTTAACAAAAGTAACAATTATGGCTATTTACTTGATACATATCATAATGTTAAAGTTACAATTACTCAATACAATTCATCAATCAATTTGATGTACTTATGTTCAACAATCTAAGAACAATATATCATATAAGTTTCATCAATTTGATATAAACAAGCTCAATAATCTAAGAACAATATAGTATAAGTTTCATTAATTTGATGTACATAAGCTCAACAATGTAAGAACAATATCGTATAAGTTTCCTCAATTTGATGTACATAAGCTCAACAATGTAAGAACAACTCAACGTTGTAAGAAGAATATCATATAAGTTTCCTCAATTTGATGTACATGAGCTCAACAATGTAAGAACTTGATATCATATATAAGTAAATTATCAATTTGACATGTACATAAGCTCAAGAATATAATCTAACAATATATCATATAAGTTTCAAAGTGAAAAATATCTCATAATTTGACTATTTAATAACACATACTCAAGTGCATAACATTATAATTTTGAACAATACATTTTTAAGGAATGTGCATAAAAAATAATCAGAACAATCTAGCTAGAACCTATCAATAATCACTCTATTTGAGTGTCACAATTATAAAACACATCAAGATGTCCTTGATGTAAAAAGTATGTATCATGTTCAACATGTTTCAAATTAGAAATAAGATCGCAAAAAAATGTCATCTTCAATTATTCTTTCATGATCAACTTTTGACATATTCCATCTTCTAGCTTTATTTTTTTATTTGATTTAAATTCTATCAAATTTATGCAACCTCCACATACCAAATGACTATATTGGTAGCATATGACATCAGGTTGATAGTCTTTAAAGTGAACGCCACTTTCAGTTTGATGCGTTTCTTGAAAAAAATAACCTTTCAATAGAAATGGCCCTCTTTTATATATAAAACATTTGTCATCATAGTCCTTCAATAATTTAATATTTATATTTGTGCATCGCATCAAATAATATCTGGAATTTTCATTGTTGTCTATGGGTACAATCACAACAAATACATCTCCTTCACATAAATAAGAACATTGAATTTGTCAAATTCATCTTCATTAAATCAAACAACTTTCGTATGTGTGTGTGTGTGTGTGTGTGTGTGTGTGTGTGTGTGTGTGCGTGTGTGTGTGTGTGTGTGTTTAATACACACATGTGCATATATATAGATATATATTTGACATTCAAGTAAAAAATATTTAAAATACAAAATGGCATTCATTAAAGTGTACATAAAGTGACATTCTCTAGCAAGATTGAAAATTCTATCACCATAAGTTGATATTGCAATGTCCTTTGGTTCCAACTCCTCAAAGCTTGCGAGTGGCATTTTTCCTTTTTGATTAATTTCATTATTTTTCCAAGGTTTAACATAATTGTCATTGATGTTTTTACAAATGTCTATTGATTCCTTGTCCTCCATGCAAATAGGGCAAACGCATGTTAGCTTCCTACTATCAAATGAAAACACATTTTGGAAGGTTTTTGTTTTGATTGAGTGTAAATATCGAGTTCCATGAATGATGTTAGCATCATATAGGATTGATTTGTATACATCTTGGATTCCAATATTCCAAAAAAACATGTCCAACATAAACAATTTACATGTACATGTGAGTAAAATTTTACTAGATGTACATGTTAAAGTCATTCCAAGTTGAATAAATTTGTTTTGAAGACAAAGTTCATTCCTGCACACATACTTTGACTGTTGATTGCAATCATGGCTGATATATAAATGAAACCATTGAACAATTATATTAGCACACACAAATCGATCGAGAGAATGGTTCATTTGATGCCTTCGAAGTGCTCATTTTACACACACCCCTACACCATCGTGCTCTCCTTTTCCATGACCAATTTCAAAAAAAATCCAATGATGTTTAATATTTTTTTTTAATGAAGGAGACATAGCCAAAATAATGATCATGCATATTTAAATTGCCCTGCACATCCATCTGACCATATCCAATTTTCATTCATGACAATTCCACGTGTTTTCAATGAACCATAAATAATATCAAAACAATGTTGTACATAATGCGTACATCATGTGTGTGGTCATCGCTGATATAGAAATGAAAGTTTTTGATCACATGTATATTGTCATTCATGCTTTCTATATCATAAACATTGTGTTGACCATGTCTATATAGAACATGGACAAATATAGAAACTTGGTCAAAATGATAATATTCATTTTTTGTTTCTTTTTGTGCTTAAAATGTGTAATTCTCTGCAAAATCAACTACAGACAAAATAGTCCCTACTGGAAAAACGTCACGTGATTGTTTGAATTGTATGTTTTTCCATCGTGCTCTATGTGAATGTTTGATGTATTTATAACTTTATTTTTCTAACTTCTTCAAAAACTCGGTAACACTGATTTGATCTTCTTGTAAGTATATCCTTTTCGAAAGAGCGTTTGTAGAACTTGTAGAATTGTGGGAATGAGTGACATATTCATATCTATTCCAATCAACTATTATATTTGACAATGAATGATCATTAATATCAATAGGATATTTATGGTGGAATAAAGCTATATTTCCACAATGATCACAATTCTTTCCATCGACACATCTTTTGTTGTAAAATATTTTGTGACTATCCCTTTCTCATAGAATTTTAGATATAAAAGCATGAATTGTGGAAGGAGGTGAATTTGGCCAATTTTTTTTACCAAACCAAAGGAATGTGTCATAATATAATTCAAATTGGACATGATAGCGAAAACAACATGTGTCACAAATAGTGATAGGTATGACATACCATGGATTTTGTTGTACAAACGTATTGATTGACAAATTCACTTCTCTATTCTCATCTTTTAATTTATTGAACAATTGTATTTGATTCATCTCCAATATATGTTTTGGATGGATTTCATACTGATTTCCAGATATTCTTTGTCATATCACATCCCTTGAATTTGCTTAAACACCAAAATTTACCACCCAATATTCATGCATCATAGCTTTAACACTTTCACCGAGCCTATCTTTATAGGGTTGTCTACAAATAATTTCCCAACAAGGAAGCTCATCATTTGCATCTATTTGTAATCGAAATTTTTTATATATTTAAAATGTTTTCTGCGAAGTTCCAATAACTTTTGCGATATGCATTGTTGAACATTTTTGTCTAGTACTAGATGAAATAATCGTTGTTTGTATATTTCTTTGTGCAACACTAGTATCATTCTTTCTAGATTTTCCAATAGTTTTTATTGCATTGCCTATGTTTTCGGACACATTTTGATTCACCTTTGAATATTTTGTCTCATTTTGAATACCCAATAATGAACAAGCTTCCCTAAACTTCTTGGAGACTAACAAACACCTCAAAATTTGAGCTTGTGTTGCCACTGATTATTTTTTCAGAAATTGTTCATGTATTTTTCCAGCACGATATCATACAATATGCTAAGGTTTTGTGTTTCCGACCTCTTCTAGTTTGAATATTTGCATTTTTTTGGATTCATCAATGTCTTCAACATCTTGATCAACATTAGGACATAAATCTGTATCTGCATTTTGCAAATTATTTTCAAAAATACAATCATTATAAAAAACAATTACTGCATTTTAAAAAAATTTACAATATTTCTACATACCTAGTTCAATTTCTTCTTGAATTTGATTTTGAAAATTCATATCATCAACATTATGATCTAAATATCTAATTACATCATCATTAGTGATGTCCTCAATATTTGTACTTGTTTGTTTCTTTTTTTCATGGTATTTGAGTCTTTTCTTTTCATTATGTAAGGCATCATCTCGAGTGCGATCCGATTTCCTCTTTCTCTCTCTTTTGTTACCCATGATTTTTCAATGTATACCTTCACCTTAGAATAAATTTCCCTTGAGAGAATATTAATAATCAAAGAAAAAAAACTTACCTTAAAATACTTGTACATAACATATTCCTTAAAATCATTTAAAAACAAAATCACCATATAATAAATTGGTGAAGAATATTTAATAAAATTTGTACCTAAAATATTTCCCAAAAGAATCTTCATTAAAGAAAAAAAGTCTCCACCTTAGAAGATAATTTCTATGAACCCTTTACTATAAATAGTTTCCCAAAAAATTCTTCATTATCAAAGAAAAATAGCCTCCATCTAGAAGATAATTTCTAAGAACATTTTACCATAAAAATTTCCCAAAAAGAATCTTTACTATCAAAGAAAAAGAGCCTCCATCTTAGAAGATAGTTTCTAAGAACATTTTACCACAACAAATTTTCCAAAAGAATCTTTACTATCAAAGAAAAAGAGCCTCAATCTTAGAAAATAAGTTTTAAGAACACTTACCATAAAAATTAATCCTTGTCTGTAAGGGTGTAAAATAGTGATATTTTAAAAAATGCAAAAGTATGTGTAAACATGATTCTTATAAATATGAATCTAAACGGTTTTTCTAAAAGACGTGTCAAGTTTTTTTGGTCAACAAAAAAAATAAAAAAAAGGTTTATCGGCTGCACTATTAGTTTGACCAAACTCTTTTCCATGCGTTAAAACTAACTTTCGGTGGAACTATTATACTTTTTGGCCAAAATATTTGTTTGGTAAAAAACCTGTAAATATGCAAAAATGGTTTTCCATCACATTTGTGAGTCTTCTTCCAATTTCGAAGATACGAGATCATATGAAATACTTAGAATTTATCTTGACAAATAATACCATTAGTTGCATAATTCAATCTACTTTCTATAGATGTGAATTTTGTTGAATTTGGTGTGATTCACTAATTTTATTTAATATTTTTCTTAGAAGGTGTCTGGATTGCTTCAAATTTTAATAGAATTTAGTTAAATTAAAATTCAATAACTTCATAAGACATGATGATTTTTTTTGAAAAATTCATGGTACAAAACCTTGATGCGTTTTCTTCAAAAGGTACTTTCCATTTTTTTGTTTTGAATTGGAAATTAGGGAAGATGTTGTGTCTAAATAAACATGCGAGTTTTATGTTAGTTTTTTATATTGGTCCACTTCAAAAAATTCTAATAATTATTGTATGCAGTTGTTGGATACAAACTTATAGTCAAATATTAGTACAATTTGTCTAGACCATCATAACATATTTTTTTTTTAATTAACAATAGTAGAATAATGAATAAATTGTAGTCTAAAAACATGACTATTTATAATAATTTCATTAATT
The DNA here is from genome assembly GCA_001517045.1 of Pseudotsuga menziesii. Classification (NCBI taxonomy): domain Eukaryota; kingdom Viridiplantae; phylum Streptophyta; class Pinopsida; order Pinales; family Pinaceae; genus Pseudotsuga; species Pseudotsuga menziesii. The sequence goes on from LPNX010225491.1 coordinate 9,337, forward strand.
AAGAGAATACTATTAAACAATTGCAAAAATGACATATCAAATGGTAATAAAACAAATCTAAAAAATAACCGATAGAAAGCTAACACAATTCTCTACAAGTTTTGCTTTCACTAGAAAATGAAATTCTGAACAAAATTCTAATTTTTCTTTGCTCGAAGTTGAGAAACTTGCAAAAACAACACTGCTTTTCTTATTATGCTCCCCCCCCCAAAAAAATAGACACCTAGATTTAAGATTCACCCATGATATGGAACACAAATTTGCATTTCACTACTTTTGAAAGACACATCCACTAACAAGAATTGTATCAATATTGTTCAGATGTGGTAATAGTTATATCAAGTGGTAATAAAGCCAAACATACCATGGCCATGTAATACACCAAATGATTATAATTGTTAAGACTTCAAATATTTATTTTTATTTGATATTTTGACAAATAAAGTTAAAATAAATGTGACGGAATTATTATTATTTAATGATTAAATAATTGAGAGGAATCAAAACTAAATTAGTCGTTAAAAGAGTGTTTGCTGACCCACAAGAGGGAATGACAAATGCAAAAGTTGTTGAGTAAAAACTCAAGTGACACAGGAGGCATCCTCCCCAAAATCAGGTCGAGACTCCTTATGGAGCAATAATGAGCAAGTGGCTCATAAATGAACAAGTCCTAGGAAAAATACTATAAATTATTGTTTCCATCGAATAAGCAAGAGGATTTTGGATGGATGGGAAATGATCTAATTGATGCATAGAAAGAGATTGTACATTGATCAGTATTTTCCCTTGTGGTTCAACAAACAGGCTCGAGGGTTCTAGAGCAAGTAATTTGGATGCTATGGGAGTTGGTTGGGAGGAACGACCTCTTTAGTTTTTTTTCCCATCAGTGGTGACAGGTTCTTTTTTGAATTATTTGGTGCATTAGAATTTTTATTTAAATTATGGAAGTAGATTACTAATCTTACGGAACTAATAAACCGCTCATATGAAAAAATTGTTTATTATACTTATATAGTCTGTTAATATTTTATTACTATGATACTCAGGAACTATATGGAAAATACATATCCTAAAGGAGGGAATGAAATAAAATTGTAGTTGTTTGAAGTTATCATTTTGTTTTTAAAACTACCTATTATTTTATGGCTATGACCGGTAGGTTAAACTTGAGACTTACTTAGCTAAAATGATAACTAATGCATCCTTCTCTTGCAGGTGTCCGCAAGTGTGGAAAAGGTAACCTATAAAGATGAAAATTTTCTCTTGGTGATGTTTGCTAAGTGTGTGGGGGTGATAACCTAGCAAAGTGACATATTACAAGACCTTTGATAAACTTTGAAATTTGTTTTTGAAAAACTATGGTAAAACTATCTCGACCCAACAATATTAAACAATTGGCTTGATTCCACTACTCCTAGGGGTTGAGAACCACACTTTTCCCTTTCCCTTATAGGGATCGAGGGTTTTATCTCTTTTTACACTTGATTTTTATGTTTGTTGTCGAGCTGTGGTAGTTGTTTGTACCAGGTTTATTTCTGGAGTTATCAAGCTAACAGTCACTTTGCATACTTTGGTTTTCAGTCAAATTTAAATCCTTCAGTTATGTTTACTTTCAATTTGCAGTTCAGTATAAATTCAATCCACCATGAGGGTTTGGAAAATTCAAGGAGTGTAATCCTATGCAACCACCATTTCCCAGAGGGCCAGCCCATTGTGCACTTACTGTTGATGTTATAATTGATTGTTTCTCCCTTCTTCATAGCTTGGAAAGGTTTCATATCTTCATCCATGTTTACAAGTGAGTGAAAACCATCAGTCTATACTTGCTTAACTATTCCATTTAATGATTTATATATTTCTTAATCTGAAAACTCATGTGATAGATTATCTCCACCGTGAAAGGTATTGGAGGGTTCAGGAATGGATACCAAGAATTTCCAAGTAAGTTCTTGCTTACTTATCAGTCATATTTGTCAGGAAATACATACTTGTTTTCTTGTAGTTTGTTTGGAGGCTATATGATGTCTCACTAATGGCTTTGATGGAGCTTTAAAGCCCATCTTCCTCCTTCTCCTACAAGAAAGAAACACTATGGGTTTAAACTAGTTACCTTGTAACTAAAGGAATGTATTCACTTAGTAGTGGTCTCTTGCACTTAGTTTGTTTAGACTATGCCTATAATTTTGGAAAGCATTTATATCAATTTTATGGTAACAATGAACAGTTATCCTTGTATTGTAGTCCTCTTAATAGTTTTGTGGATGTAGATTTATTTTTTATTGGACTAAATATATGCTAATTGATATCTTTGTTGGTTGATCATTATAAAATGGTACTGTGTAAATAATATCTTAAAGGGTATTAATCCTAGCTCCTTGGTTTAGTAAAAAAAAGTGTTGAAATTGTCATTCCCTTGTTTTTTTATATTTAGAAGTATTTTTTTATGTTCGAGATTATGGTTAGTTTTATAAGTTTTGGAAATACCTAGGGTAAAAACAAATAGGATTTCCAGTAATACCTATATACTGAAAAATTAGGGTTTCGACTATGTACTGGATAAAACTGAATGATTTGTTTTTTCATTTTAGAATAATTAATACATAAATTCATAAATACTAATAATAATTTTAGGGAAGAACTTGATTACTACTTTGTACCTTTGTTTTCACAGGTCGCCAATATTCAACATAAAATACTATTTAAAAATAAAAGAAACTTATGTCAAGCCACGGTTCGTTTCACAAATAAAACATATATGAAATTTTTTCCTGGAACATGGAAAGTGACAACCATGCACCTCCCGGACTTAGGATTCCTCGAAAATTTTCAGTAGATAAGGTCTCCATCCCCTTTCCCAAAATATAGAGTTTATGACCCACTTTCTTCATGCTTCAAGTTACCACCAATATGGTGAACATAGCTGATTATTGTAGAACCTAGCCCTGTAACGTCCTCACAGATGATTCTACTTTAGAGCATAACACCCATCGGATGTTCATTGTCATCTCTTTTCTATTTCACAACCATTCTTTAGATCCTACACCATTCCTGGTGTTCTCTGGAAGCTCTCTTTTCCCTCTCTTTTCTTTATTTTTATTTTGTTCTAGCATGCTCTCTAGCTTTTTCTGCCTAGGAGTTTTATAGCTAATAACTAACTCCTTCCCCAATATTGTCCATTTGTCTTCATAAATATAGCTAAGGATTTATTTACTTCCATAAACTTATATTTCTATCAATTCACTAGATGGGTTCCCGACTTCAGTATTCTCAACTTTTACATTTGTATTAAAAACATAAAATTCTACAAAATTATTAATTTATGTCTCATGAGTAAAACTTAAATAAACTTACTTGAAATGTTATGAGGAGGTATTGCAATCATCCCCTCCTAAATTTTGTCATTGTCCTCAATGACTGCTTAGTTTTATCACAGTCTTGAAAAAAATTAAAAAAAGATAAGCTTCTCCCATAACATCTCTCTTTCGTTGGTAGATTCCTATGGAGTGTACTGCTTGCATTGAACTTTAACGTGCATGATATTTTTCTTTCGAAGCACCATCTCTCTCTTGTCTAGAATGCATTTTGGTTCTGCATGAAAGTCTCCCTTCGATTCCACCTGTACATTATTCCAATCAATGATATGAGATTGATCAACTATATATATTTTTAATAAAGAAACATCGAAAACACCATGAATTCTTATATACGAAGGTATATAAAAATGATACGCTATGTTGAGGTGGATGATAGGCCTTTGCATATGTCATTAAACAAATATATTAGTTAATCATTAAAGCATGATAAGTTGGAGCGGGTGAAACTGCTCGAACCATATACAAAATGTATAAATACACCAACTGATCATGAATAAAGTGGTTAAACATTTGCCCATCTTCTTTGTTGGTTTCTATGTATGTGTTTTCTTGTCGTTTATGCTTGAATACGCTACGAAATCCCAACTTTCAACATATGGCGCCATTTCCTCTCCCATCTAGTCTGGGTGACAACAACAATGGAGGGGATCAGTTTGAATATGGACGAAAACATGTGTTGTTCACTTAAAGAACTTGCAAGAAAGATGAATGATATCTTGTGTCGTTCATAAATAAATTCTCTCTGTGAAGGAAAGAGTAGGAGGATGAAGAATATTCTGTGCAGAAATATAATATCTGTGCATAAAATGTTTGTCTATTATTTCATTTCTCGACTATTCAACCATCAGTCGTAACTCAAAAGTCTGTTGATTGTGACAGTAGTTGTGTTATCCAGTTCATCATTTGATCTCTTCTTGTTCTGAATAATGCTATAAATATGAAGAAATATAGTCCGATGACCAGTTCTGTGCATGGGTTCTCTATAGAGATAAGATAAAATTATTTTTTTCTATTTTTAAAATGGTGATATTATGCCTCTACAATTTCCTAAATTGGTTGACTTGTTTTATGGGTTGGAGTCTTTAAAGTTAAAAATATTCGTTGAATATTAATCTGGTTAGCTACTTAGACATGAGGGATATCATGATATTGACTGGTTGGATAAATATTTTGATTGTGACAATCAACTAATTAGTGAATTTGAATATTTTGGCCAAGCTCTCAATCTGAAAATCTGAAGGCCAAGTCGTCAAATTTAAGAACACGTGAAGGAAGCTAGACAATGGCCTCTAATTGTCGAATGAATCATGTGGTGAAACAATCAGCTCTACAACCATTCGACCACAAGTCTCTATAATTGCTGACTGATTCTCCTCCTTATCGGCACGTATCCACCAATACTCCATCGATTGGAAAAGACATCATCGACCCATCAATCAATCTATGACATCTACCAAATATCCGAGCCTAAAGATGCCAAAGCTTGTGGTTGTATTAACTAGCCTGTGTTATAAGAAAGCGATAAATTTTCTTATTTGTTGCAGTCAGCTTCGACTATGGGCCTATCAACTATGCATGGAGAATGTGCTTATTGTTTATCATTTATCTGTCGACTGCATTTTGGGAGAAAATTATTATTCTTTATTATTCACATGTTGATTAGTTATTGTCATTTGTTGACTTTGGAATCCCGTCCTTTAATCACCAAAAGCGACCATATTCAAGCAAAATAACATAGTACATATAGAAGATATCAGTTTATTTGAAAGCAACCTACTACATTTGATCTCCACTGTCTCATCCTGCGTATAGATCAATGATTGTGTTGTGGGAGCTGCATAATCACTTGAACGGTAATTTTCTTCGTCTCAATATGCAATCAAGCCCCTTAATATTCTAATATATCAATTTGTTCAGATTATCGTGAAGAGTTTGTCTACACATGCTACATAATGTTGATACAAAGCCGACAAATCCAATGGAGAAATCGACCAATATTGTCCACCAACCATTTTGATCAAGTGGTTTCATAAGTTCATCCTCCATGACATCATCTCAACCATTATCTCCAAAAAATAACCTATCAACGAAAATAAATTAACTAATGCATGCACAATGTTAAGAAAATCCTGTCGACCGTTCACTCATGTTAATCTTCACCAGTGACTAGTTGGAAACAGTTCGTATAGATGCGACTAGTGCAGTCGACTGATCACAACAAACTAGTGTGACCAATGTTCAATGATTGGTCAGCCAGTAATAAAAAACATTCAAATTGATATAATTGTTATAAGTTGCTCAATATACATACATACATACATACATATATAAATACATATATATATATATATACATACATACATACATATATATACATACATACATACATACATACATACATACATACATACATATATGTATGTATGTATGTATGTATGTATGTATATATATATGTATGTATATATATATATGTATGTATGTATCTATGTATGTATGTATCTATGTATATGTATGTATG
>LPNX010225498.1:12106-133588 GCA_001517045.1 Pseudotsuga menziesii
TAGTAAGGTCCAAAAGTCACAACCTGCCCAAGAAGGGTTTTACAAAGTCACGGGCCAACTCAATACACAGTCACAAACCAACAAGAGAGATAGATAACCCACAGTAATGGCTAAGTCTGGGAAGATTGCTGAAAAACACAACTTAGTCAAAATAAGCCCCAGAATAATGGTGCCCACGCTAATAGACCAACCACATATTTGGAACAGTCTCACAGAGCTCAAAGATATTTAGCATTATGCCTACTAGTGCAATCAGTGAGCACAAAAGATGAGACCAATCGAAAAGGAAGAAATAAATTTGAAAGATTATGGTGACAACTCTGACCTTGGTCTAGTAGAGCAGTTTGTTAAGGTATTATTGGATATTCTTTTTTCCCTTAAACAATTTGATACAATGTGGTACAAAAAAATAAAAAGGGAACCAGTTTTATAAAAAATAATATGAGTTATTGAAGGAGTACTGGATACTTGGTTAAGCCCAATTCAAAAGGTAGTGAAGTATCTCTTGACAAATTCATATGGAGACCCATTCAAAGACCTTGTCTGTAATCTACAGACTTTGATGAATCCTTTATATACATCTAAGAGACTAATTTTATATTTGTGTTAGCCACTTCTGAATATTTGAGGAAAGATGACTCTAAAGTCTAGATTTATTTCTCACTCACTTAAAGACTAGTATTTGGTGATTGGACATGAGAAGATCATACACTAAGTCATTTCAACAGTTCTGAGCAGCATTTATCTACTCTACAACAATTTGCAGTATAAAGGAAAGATTCCATAATGAAGTTCACAAATTGAGTTATGATGTTTCAGAGCCAACTTCCAAGGGTTTGAATGCCTTTTAAAGCACATTAAGAACAGGCCAAGGCTACCAATAGCAGTAGTATGACAACAGATGGAAGGGATGATATCCTGGTAGAGATAAACTCACAAATAAAAAGATGAAGTAGAGTCTTAGGGGAAACAAGAACCATTAATTATCAACAACATCTGTTAAAGCAAGATCTCAGGGAGAGATGACCTTTGATGACTAGCTCATAGAACCGTATTTGTGTGGAAGTTATAGTATTATAAGAAAATAATAGCTACAGGACAACATTGACAACTTGCTACAGTCAACAACATTCACAGCTTGCTCAGCTTGCTAGAGAAGGAATCAACAACCCATGGTTTAGTTAGTAAGGTCCAACAGTCACGATCTGCCCAAGAAGGGTTTTACAAAGTCACGGGCCAACTCAATACACAATCACAAACCAACAAGAGAGATAGATAACCCACAGTAATGGCTAATTCTGGGAAGATTTCTGAAAAACACAACTTAGTCAAAATAAGCCCCAGAATAATGGTGCCCAGGCTAACAGACCAACCACATATTTGGAACATTCTCACAGAGCTCAAAGATATTTAGCATTATTCCTACTAGTGCAATCAGTGAGCACAAAAGATGAGACCAATTGAAAAGCAAGAAATAAATTTGAAAGACTATGGTGACAACTCTGACCTTGGTCTAGTAGAGCAGTTTGTTAAGGTATTGTTATCTCCCAAAATAGCACCGTTGTTTTGCTAATTTTGAAGAGATAAAAACGAGTCAAAAAATTCATTTCAAAATTTTTTAGAGTAGATTAGATGTTATATTTCTGAGATGTAAAATTGGAAAAATCATTTATCTAAGTCTTAGTCTTCAAAATGCAAAATCTCAGCTTTCGGCAGCTAAGGCACAAAACAGACAGAAGGCTTAACTGCCGAAACCTGTAGAATTTTCAAAAAACTGCCTTTGGGAAAAATCAGTTTTCTCAGCCTTGGAATGTCCGTTTCGCACGTTCAAATGGTTTATTGACATATACAAATCCTAAGATATCCAATGGTGCAATAATATTTGGATTTGAAGCTTGGGAAGACATTCTAAATCACCCTGCAAGATCAGGTGTCAGAAATTGTTTTGCAAACCTGTTACAGGGCAGCAAGCTAGTGTTTTCGCTCAGATTTGACTTTTTCTCAACCAAATCTCTCGAAGTTGGTTTCTAATGATGTATAATAATTAAATACATCAGGTTTAAGACTTTATATTGATGTATTTGATGGTTAAGAAGGTTGAAAAGTGAAAATGGTGGACTAGTTAATGAGCAGAAATACTGTATTTTTGCCAAAGGAGGCAAATTCGAATTTATCATGATGATTCATCAGCCTTGGAAGGTTTTCTACACCTGTCAAAGAGTTTGGAGGATATGAAGGTTGTCAATATATAGTTTGACTCATTGGATAGGATCTTTTTCCTATTTTGCTTTGACTTTCCAATTTTAGCATTCTAGATCCACTTTTATAGGATCTCATCCTACACTTGTTAGTTTGACTATTTTTGGCAAATCTGATCCATTTTTCATGGATCTAGATTTGATCTTGTAAGGCTATAAATCCAAAGACATTTGAAGAACAAAAGGCTCAAGCTTGGAGACAATTTGGCCTATGTACTTGATTGCTTATCTTAATACAAATCACAGTCTTCTTTTGCTACTGTTATCAGACTTTTTCATGTATTTCATATCTCTGTATTTTATGGATCAAAAGTAAAAATATTATGTTAAAACCTTGAAAATGTGCAAGGGTAACACAACCCCTTATTGATCCATATGAAGGAACTAACAACCCTTGAAATACGTTATACTGGTACATATACATTTGGAAAGAAAAAGATACTTACATTGGAGCTGGTTCTTCAGACAACCACATATTTGGAACAGTCTCACAGAGCTCAAAGATATTTAGCATTATGCCTACTAGTGCAATCAGTGAGCACAAAAGATGAGACCAATCGAAAAGGAAGAAATAAATTTGAAAGATTATGGTGACAACTATGACCTTGGTATAGTAGAGCAGTTTGTTAAGGTATTATTGGATATTCTTTTTTCCCCTAAACAATTTGATACAATGTGGTACAAAAAAATAAAGAAGGGAACCAGTTTTATAAAAAATAATATGAGTTATTGAAGGAGTACTGGATACTTGGTTAAGCCCAATTGAAAAGGTAGTGATGTATCTCTTGACAAATTCATATGGAGACCCATTAAAAAACCTTGTCTGTAATCTACAGACTTTGATCAATCCTTTATATACATCTAAGAGACTAATTTTATATTTGTGTTAGCCACTTCTGAATATTTGAGGAAAGATGACTCTAAAGTCTAGATTTATTTCTCACTCACTTAAAGACTAGTATTTGGTGATTGGACATGACAAGATCATACACTAAGTCATTTCAATAGTTCTGAGCAGCATTTATCTACTCTACAACAATTTGCAGTATAAAGGAAAGATTCCATAATGAAGTTCACAAATTGGGTTATGATGTTTCAGAGCCAACTTCCAAGGGTTTGAATGCCTTTTAAAGCACATTAAGAACAGGCCAAGGCTACCAATAGCAGTAGTATGACAACAGATGGAAGGGATGATATCCTGGTAGAGATAACCTCACAAATAAAAAGATGAAGTAGAGTCTTAGGGGAAACAAGAACCATCAATTATCAACAACATCTGTTAAAGCAAGATCTCAGGGAGAGATGACCTTTGATGACTAGCTCGTAAAACCCTATTTGTGTGGCAGTTATAGTATTATAAGAAAATAATAGCTACAGGACAACATTCACAGCTTGCTAAAGTAAACAACATTCACAGCTTGCTCAGCTTGCTAGAGAAGGAATCAACAACTCATGGTTTAGTTAGTAAGGTCCAACAGTCACGATCTGCTCAAGAAGGGTTTTACAAAGTCACGGGCCAACTCAATACACAGTCACAAACCAACAAGAGAGATAGATAACCCACAGTAATGGCTAAGTCTGGGAAGATTGCTGAAAAACACAACTTAGTCAAAATAAGCCCCAGAATAATGGTGCCCAGGCTAACAGACCAACCACATATTTGGAACAGTCTCACAAAGCTCAAAGATATTTATCATTATGCCTACTAGTGCAATCAGTGAGCACAAAAGATGAGACCAATTGAAAAGGAAGAAATAAATTTGAAAGATTATGGTGACAACTCTGACCTTGGTCTAGTAGAGCAGTTTGTTAAGGTATTGTTATCTCCCAAAATAGCACCGTTGTTTTGCTAATTTTGAAGAGATAAAAACGAGTCAAAAAATTCATTTCAAATTTTTTTAGAGTAGATTAGATGCTCTATTTCTGAGATGTAAAATTGGAAAAATCATTTATCTAATTCTTAGTCTTCAAAATGCAAAATCTCAGCTTTCGGCACCTAAGGCACAAAACAGACAGAAGGCTTAACTGCCGAAACGTGTAGAATTTTCAAAAAACTGCCTTTGGGAAAAATTAGTTTTCTCAGCCTTGGAATGTCTGTTTCGCACGTTCAAATGGTCGATTGACATCTACAAATCCTAAGATATCCAATGGTGCAATAAGATTTGGATTTGAATCTTGGGAAGACATTATAAATTACCCTGAAAGATCAGGTGTCAGAAATTGTTTTGCAAACCTGTTACAGGGCAGCAAGCTAGTGTTTTCGCTCAGATTTGACTTTTTCTCAACCAAATCTCTCGAAGTTGGTTTCTAATGATGTATAATAACTAAATACATCAGGTTTAAGACTTTATCTTGATGTATTTGATGGTTAAGAAGGTTGAAAAGTGAAAATGGTGGACTAGTTAATGAGCAGAAATACTGTATTTTTACCAAAGGAGGCAAATTCGAATTTCTCATGATGATTCATCAGCCTTGGAAGGTTTTCTACACCTGTCAAAGAGTTTGGAGGATATGAAGGCTGTCAAGATAGATTTTGACTCATTCGGCTCCCAGCTCTTGAAGTAAAGTACCTTTGCAAACATACTAATTAATCAAGGTTCCAACATGTATTTTATGGATCAAAAGTAAAAATATTATGTTAAAACCCTGAAAATGTGCAAGGGTAACACAACCCCTTATTGATCCATATGAAGGAACTAACAACCCTTGAAATACATTATACTGGTACATATACATTTGGAAAGAAAAAGATACTTACATTGGAGCTGGTTCTTCAGACAACCACATATTTGGAACAGTCTCACAGAGCTCAAAGATATTTAGCATTATGCCTTCTAGTGCAATCAGTGAGCACAAAAGATGAGACCAATCGAAAAGGAAGAAATAAATTTGAAAGATTATGGTGACAACTCTCACCTTGGTCTAGTAGAGCAGTTTGTTAAGGTATTATTGGATATTCTTTTTTCCCTTAAACAATTTGATACAATGTGGTACAAAAAAAAAAAAAAGGAACCAGTTTTATAAAAAATAATATGAGTTATTGAAGGAGTACTGGATACTTGGTTAAGCCCAATTCAAAAGGTAGTGAAGTATCTCTTGAAAAATTCATATGGAGACCCATTGAAAAACCTTGTCTATAATCTACAGACTTTGATGAATCCTTTATATACATCTAAGAGACTAATTTTATATTTGTGTTAGCCACTTCTGAATATTTGAGGAAAGATGACTCTAAAGTCTAGATTTATTTCTCACTCACTTAAAGACTAGTATTTGGTGATTGGACATGACAAGATAATACACTAAGTCATTTCAACAGTTTCGAGCAGCATTTATCTACTCTACAACAATTTACAGTATAAAGGAAAGATTCCATAATGAAGTTCACAAATTGAGTTATGATGTTTCAGAGCCAACTTCCAAGGGTTTGAATGCCTTTTAAAGCACATTAAGAACATGCCAAGGCTACCAATAGCAGTAGTATGACAACAGATGGAAGGGATGATATCCTGGTAGAGATAACCTCACAAATAAAAAGATGAAGTAGAGTCTTAGGGGAAACAAGAACCATCAATTATCAACAACATCTGTTAAAGCAAGATCTCAGGGAGAGATGACCTTTGATGACTAGCTCGTAGAACCGTATTTGTGTGGCAGTAATAGTATTATAAGAAAATAATAGCTTAACTATATGGCCCACATTCAACATTAAGGGGGGGCGTTATGATATAATGACTTGTCTTCGATGATGCCCAATAAGAAGCCTAATTATAAGGATATGGTTCTTCCATGCCCAAGGTAGGATAATCTGGAGAACAAATTTTGTTACAAAAACAATTACAATGTGCATTAGCATTGGCATATTTGTAAGAACTGTTGATCAATTAAATAATTAGAGCAGTTTGGGGCAGTTTATAGTCTATCTATATGGGAACATTCTTATGGAATCTAATCATGGGAAGGCACCTTCAAGAATACAAATTTTAGTTCTTCTTCAAGTGGTTTGTTATTGTTCTATATGTATCAAGCATGCTCGTCTTACAAGCCAAATGGAAGTTGTGGGAATTCCATATGTTAAAGATGTGGGTTCCGAAATCCATCCACAAGCTTATGGTTTTGACTACCTTCTTATAGAGAGGATGCATGGCAACATATTTGTTTATGCCTTGGTAAACTTGGCAACGCCTATTGGGATGTCAAAGTAAATGATGAGCATTTCAGGGATTTGTGGGAACTTCAAAAAACTAAAACTGGGGCCCTGTGCGGTCTAGTGTGTGTATTGCTAATGCTTCAGATGTAGATTCGCATATTTGTTATGACCTATAAGGTGTATTATTGAGTTATAGGAATGTAGAGGAAAACAATATTGAGAAATTGGTAGAAGATCTTCAAAGGATCTCAGATTCATACTCTTTTTCCATGGGCATGAGAAAATTGTCGAAAATCAAACTAGATGAGAGAATAGACACAGGAAAGACGAAATGCAACATGAAAACATAGATTTTAGTGAAAATGGGTGTTGATGAAGAAAAACATTTAGGATAGAAGCCATAAGAATTACTAAGTGACCTTTCCTATCACATTTTATACAAGTCATAATTGGTGGCAGCTTGGACCCCTAAATTGTTGATTTTTAGATGACCGCAACCTCCAACTGTAACGCCATATGTGAGAATAGTGGAAGAGGAATACAAGGTATATGGATCACTACATGGCTATTTTCATCAAAGGAATACAAAGGTGAAAAATACTAGGCCAAAGAAGAAGACAACTAAAGGACTGAATAAATCTTTTCATATTCAACAAGATTGCCATCAAATTTCGAGTTCAACTTTCGGTAAACATGTGCAAATGAAGTGAACGGGAATTACTGCACTAGAACTCAAACAATAGAGAGAAAGATGCTGCAAATGAGAAGAAAAAAATTGAATTTTGTTGGTTGTCCAATCTATTACCATTTTTGAATCCCCGAAAAGCTGCAGCGGAATGCCGTTCTTGTGGCACCTTCTTCAATTTGTATAGTTGATTGTAGACACCTTGCTTGGTGAAATACCAATCTCCTATGCAATGACGTTCTTGTGGAGCCTTCTTCGATTTTGTACAGTTGATTGTAGACACCTTGCTTGGTGAAATACCAATCCCCTATGCCCGCTACGACTCTCGTGGCCAGTGCAGCTTAATCTCAGATCCTGCCATGGTGATCAAGCATCAGTCACACAAATTCACACTTCAATGTAAATTTCTCTAAGAGGGCAAATGCAAGTTTAAATAGAATAATTTGGAAAAAAAAATTGAACATTTACCTGTGAAATCCGAGGGTTTTCATCCCATTCGCGTCGAGCAACCTCTAAAATCAAAATCAAAGGATTTCCATTTGTTATTGGCACCAAGCATTTAGCGTTTGGGTTTCCATTTTCGATTCGCGCCCATTTTTGCTCTCAATGCCCGAGGATCCAACAAAGCTATGCTCTCAATGGCCGATGATCCAACATAGATATCTAGTGGAGTTGGATAATCAATAACCCCAATCTTTTTAAAGCTAATACGGTGGATGGCAATTTTTTTTAAATCTCTTATGGTGGATGCCGGACAGGGTCTCAAGGAAGATCGAATGCATTTCTTGCCAGCCAGGTGGATGCATGCATTTCTTGCCGGATAGATCGAATGCATTTCTTGCCAGAGCCAGGTGGATGCTGGACATGGTCTTCAGGAAGATCGCGTGCATTTCTTGCCGGAGCCAGATGAACTGAACCCAAACGCCTCATTAAATTTTATCTTTTTACATTTGGGTTGGGAGGTTCTGCTTATTTATCATCTTTCAATTTAATTTTGTAAAAATAGATGGTGGAAATGTGAGGCATTATGAGAAAGTGTTATGAATATATTAGCAAACATCTCAAATTTCACATTTAATTTTATTATGGTACTCAAATCATTTTTATTTCATTTTGAAATATATATATTAAATTATTAAAACATTTGTTAAAATAGAGTTAAAATAATGATCATTTATAAAAATAAATAATGTTAATCAATGTAAAATCATTTTAGTTTGAGGTTTATTGTCTTAATAAACCAAATTTTGGCATTTAAACAAACCTTTGGCATTTAAATTTAATAAAAAATATAAATCTTGCTTTAAAGAGATAATATTTAGAACATAAAGACAAAATATCCTAATAAACCAAATTTTGTAAATTTTTCCACCAACTTTTCCTTTTACTCGGATGGCCACTAAAGCTCTTCTTCTTCAAAATATTTCTATAATTACTTCTGGTCAAACATTTCATCGAAGTTAGTTTTCATAAATTTTATTTTAATCTGAAATAAATATTTCGGGCAGCTTTGATAAAAGTGAATTAATTCTGGGCAGTTTCGATAAGAGTGAAAAGTACAACTAATATATTAAAAAATTATCTACATGGCATTATTTAATATATTTGTTGATTTCATTTTAGAAGGCCCATTTTGGGTTGAAATTTCCTCTAATGCTTTGACACTGAGTTTCGAGAGCGAGATCTAATTGTCGTAATAAACGCTCGACGATTTTTTCCGTTTTATGGTAGTACGAAAAAGTAAAAAATGAACTCCCAAGACTTTACTGCTACTGTGCAACGACTCAAAACAAGTGTTAAATGCACCAATAATTAACATTAAGGGATTACGACTCATAAATTTTGAATAATAGGTGATTTTAAATCAAAACTATAGCATGTCAAACCCAAAAATGTGTATAAAAATCATGTAAATAGTAAAAAAACAAATCATTTTACTATTTACCCATAATGGAGAGCATTTGGAGCACTTTCCTAGTCAAATCTTCAGTTGCTAATATCGGGAGTTGTCATCGTCGGATTTGAGCATCGTCAGTTCCACGTAATAGTTCAAACCCTACTCTTCCTTTTCATAGTCTCAATTTTGATTTTTAATGGTGTTTTGGGCTTGTATGGCAAGCCCTAAAACCATGGGAACGAGCACCATGCTTATCCCTTGCGGGATACACGGTACCTCACTAGAACCGTGCCGAAAACAAAGCACACAGGTGGTGCCACCGTCTGTCTTCAATGGCGCACAAGCGGTGCTAGCTGTAAAGATGTAAAATTGTTAACACAAGAAAAACTATATCATTTCTTTGGATTTAAATGATTAATAATGATTCTAATAGGTGTTATGATTGTTTTTGGCACGCTCTTGCTGATAAAAAATGGTGATATGGAAGGAAAGAAATGCGGGTTACATAGCCGCATTACGAGACTGCGAACTCCTAAAATTCTTCCGGACTCCCAGTATGGTATCACACGAGCGGTTGCTTGAGAATATACTCTGGATGTGGAATCCGGAGCAACAACACTTTGAGGTTGGGGCTCATATTTTGACAATAGAGGTAGAGGATATCTACTTCTTGACTGCGCTTTCAAGACAGGGTGCCCCTATCTCGGTGACAGGTTCCCGAGGAGGGAATATTACCACACAAGATTTGATAGACCATCATTGTATCCCAGGGACGAGGACATCGGGGAAAAAAATTCCCATAAAGGCAGTGATGGACAGACCTCTACAGACTATCTTGTTTACGATGCAGAGAGTGGAGGGAAGCCACGGAGTTCACAAGGCTTTTAGGGCACACATGCTATATGCCATAGAGGCCATGGCACCTACAGTATTCAACTGGGTGAAAGCCGTGCTTCCGATATTCAAGGACCTCGGGAAGTGTCGGTATGGTTTCATTATAGCCTGCTTCTTCATTGAGCAGGTACCATAGATGAGACCCCAGGTGCTCTTTACAGAGCTGAGAGCATGGGACTCTCGCATGTGGAGGTGGGTCCGGATTATGGCCCATAATGGAGCAGATGTCGAATTTCACCACGGCAAGTTGCAACCACTGCTTCTTGGACCATTGCGAGATTATTCAGATATTTTCTATAAGTGTTTTCTTCATATTTGTTGTGATTGCATTCATCTAAATTTAGCTGGAGCCGGGCAAGATATGGGAGAATAAGCGAAGATCGAGTCCAAATGGAACACCGTTCTCCCAATCTCCCTGGCAGAGATTCCAACCAACCATCCACTTGGTAGGAAAGCTTGCCCATGGCTTCCACGGCTATGCTACTTTGGCCAGAATTCGGATTCTTCTTAGAGGGACCAGCTTTGAAATAGGCCGAAAGGATCTTTTCATGAATAGTACTTTTCGGATTTTCAAGGGCGATAATACTTACTTCTAAGTGGCATGGTTCGCAGACACAGTCGAATCCCTACGTCCTGTAAGTAGCCTTGCGAAGATGGTACGGAAGAAGAACGTTGAAATAGGGGATGGTGATCTCTTCGCCTTTATTGATGTCCTTGGTCGCATGAATACTCATCATATCGTCGGCGTTGATTCTGGAGGCGTTTGGCAGGCAGGTATGGCGAACAATACTGCATATGCTATGCAGCATTTAATGCGACGGCGGTCGCACTGTCCGCCGTCGGATCCGTTTCAAAGAGCGATCCGACGGCCGACAGTGCGACCGCCGTCGCATTAAATGCTGCATAGCATAAGAAATATTGCTCGCCGGCAGGTATGGTTGATGAGAGACGGAATCAGCGAAATGCCGTGGTAACACCTATTTTCAACAGAATTCATCCAATAATTTGTGTTTTCTGGAGACATGTCATTAAACGCGACTGTCCTTAAGATACGGAGAATACTTTCAGTGCCGAGCTTCTCAATATATGCACGGATAATCTTCTTCACCGAAGTAGACGGATCTTGAGCATAGTCCAAGGCGAAGTCCGGCAATATAGGAATGGATGTGCTGCCGCTGGAAGGGTCGAAGGAAAGGAATAACCGGACTGCATCGACAGATGCTTCCTGGTTGATCGCATCTTCTACATTCTCAACAAGACCGTTGGCCATGGGATCGTGGATGAATTGATCACTCTTATAATCATGGCACCTGGCCAAAGCCTTGCAATTAAGCACTACCGTGCCAGTTTTCAAAAACTTTGTTGGGAACAATCCTCTGCCCTGTCCTTTGGCTGACTTTTTAATCAGTACAGGTCCTATGAAATCTGCGTCTGGTTTGCAATCATTTGGGCTTTTGGGAATACCCACTATGGCCTCGTCAATGCGGTAATATTCGATACACTTTTGCCAATAGAAAGGAACGACAGATTTAGGCGTTCCGGACCTGCAAGACGGTAAAAAGTCGTCCATGAACCAATAAGCATCCCTATAAAACCCTTAAGATATTAGCGATTCAATTCGCAGGCACAAAGCTTGCATAATCATTTGGGGAGAATCATCCAATTCAGAAGAGATCACGCAGCAGGTCCCGACGTCTTGGAGCGCCTCAGAATAGCTACCAAGTCTAATATACGCCCGCCATCTGTTGCAGTGCAATTGGAAACGAAGTAACATCCGATTTGTGTCAACCCATTTCGATTGGGTTTGCGAAAGGATTATTTCGCATTTAGTGTAATTCCGGACACATTCCTCCCACTCTTTGGCATCGTGCGCGCGTCTTCCATTGTCAAACCAATCCTGGAATTTCGTTGGGCTTCTTTCAGGGAACCTCTCTAATCTCACAAATGACCTGGGATTGTCGACTTCAAGCCACTGAAAGCCGTCAGGAGCTTTAAGCAAGCGAGGCTGCTTTAGCGCAATTTTGGTGCCCTTTGGGTAAGCCCTTTCTGCATAGGATTGATCGGTGAACAGGAAGTCTGGAGCAACGACTGATAGAGGAATGCCATTCGCGGTGTCCGCCTCTTTCATGACGGTATAGATTCTACCGAACCTGAAGGGATCAACGCAGAGCTCCCCATACAGGACTCTCAACTCATTCGACTCCCCAACGTCCAAGTCATTGAGATGAACAATAATGAGATCACCCGTCCGTCCTAAATGCTTATACCGGGTTTGAACAACACGCAGGAATTCATTGGACCGGTCCGATACGCATAAATGTTCTGGAGAGGCCAATGAAGAGAATTTCTTGAACGTTATATCGTGAATGGCCATGAATGTTTCTGTATTATTGTTAGAAATAGACTCCATATTTTTATCAGAAAGCAGACTAAGGCCAAAAATGTGAACAAGGCTTTGAAGAATCTGTGATGAATAAGGTATACCTGGTGTAGAAGTGGATGGCCGAATCAGCATGAGAGTTTTTTCTTCGGCAATCGCTGCTGCTGCTTTGTCCTGATCTGCCTTCATCTCGTCTTCTTGTGTTATTTCGGTTATTTCGGGATGCTTCGTCATCAGTGGGAGTAAGCGATGGAAAAGATTGTTGCAGGCTTGCAGCTATAGGAAGTAAACCTCACGGTGTCCCTCTTAGGGTATTGTTCTGTCGCTCGCCTGTCGAATGACGAGATGATCAAAAGTTCCAATTGATATAAGGAGCACGAGTCTTTGACTGAAAGCCAAAGGCAATAAATGATCGCGGTACGAGTTCAATAAGGGTTTAAAGCCATCAAGGAAGGGAGTGGCCAATAGTTCAATAGGGTTAGAGGACCATATTACTTAAACAATATGACTTAGACTTAGATTTAGACTTAGACTTAGAGAGGTCCTGGGCCTAACCGTTAAGAGGAGGTGTTTCCTTCTAGGAGGTCACAAGTCCAGATCTAGAGGGGTAGGGTATGTATACAGTTGTAACACTTACATCACTTTAAGTGAGAGGGGTCTCTTTTCCCAAAAACAAGGGGTCTCATACACCAAATTGGTGTCTACCTTGACTTTCACCTTAAAAATATATTATTATTATATCTATTATTATTACTATACACCATAATCCTATTACATGGAGAAGGATGAAGAAATTCACTCACATTAATATGATTTTTATTTATATATTGAGAAATTAGGGTTTATGATTAAAGAATTACTTTTTAAATTTGAAATACAAACCACCAACTCAAAAAATATTGAAGCAAATCATTCACACATGAATACACTAAAATTTTGGTCAAAGACTCCAAAAAACCCTAATTCATGGGAAAACACTAGAGAGAGAAAATTATCATTAAAAATAGAATCTCATAAATTTTTCCCAACAACACAGAAAATAATTTTTCTTGTGACCCTTACTCACAAATTTCATCCACCAAAACAACTGCAAATACCTCGATTTATGTGCCAATTTGTTGTACTTTCACACTTGTGGTACGAAACTCTACACACATGTTGTATGGTTATGTACTTTTTTCTTTCCTCGAGAATCGTGCAAGAGCAACAATAAAGGTTGTACCACCTTGTCAAATAGTTGTATGGATCTTCATGATTTCTGTGCTCCACATGTGTGCTCTAGGGATCTTAGATGTGCAATAAATGTTGATATACTTTTTTCCATTAATGTTGCTCCTTGTCTTGGGAAATGTGCCATACTTCTAGGGCATTTCTATCTCCTTGAGTCTCAATCTCTTCTCTCTCTCCACATTGATGGCTACTTTTCTAATTTGTCCTTTACCCTAGTTTTATACTTTAAAACTTGTAACTACTTCTGTGACCACTTAATCTGTGGTTCAGATTCATTTACAAGATCTAAGATCCTCACTTAATGCACTCTTATTTAATAATAACTCGCTTTAATTATTAAATATCTTTTAAGTGAAACCCAATACAATAAACTACAAAACATCATCTATTTTATATAATTCCACTTTATACATAAAAATACACAAGGAACAAATTACATGTCATCTATCACACAACACCAAAACTATAAAGAGGACCTTCATAGCTAACATTTTAACACTCCCTCTTAAAAATGAAGGTCTACAGCACTATCTCTATCTCTCAATCCTAAAATAGCTCCCTCCTTCTCTCGAATCAATCTTGGAAACAAATGTTCTACTCTGTATCTGAACTATGAAGCTTCAGACTCAATCTGAGCCTCATCAACATGCTCATATGCACCATCACTGGACTAGATGAGTCTCCTTCTAGCACTGTGGAGAGAGTCACTCTCCTCTTCAAGACCATATCTTTGAGATGCAACACCATCATCATTCTACGACTCTTGATAGCCACCCTCTTGCTCCTGCTCATGCTCGTACTGTATGCCATCTTAGTACATAGAGTGTGTCTCTGTGATCCACTAACAAAATGGTGGTCTCAGCTAGCCCATCTCTCCCATACAAGAAGACATGGCATGACCTCACCGTCATTCCATAGCCATCAACGTTAAAGGATGATCATGAGAGTTTGTTGAATCTCATACGAGGTACAAACAATACTCCATGTATGTCGATGGACTCTTTAAGATCTAGTTGGAACCTAATTGTTCCAACCCCTTGTATAGAAATATCGTTACTATCATTATCTAACTAGGTGAAATGTCCCGACCCTAACGTTGTGATCATCTCAAAGAAATCATAGACTCGATTCATGTGTCTAGTTGCACCATTGTAAACAACCCCTTGTATAGAAATCTCGTTACTATCACTATATAACTAGGTGAAATGTCCCGACCCTAACGTTGTGATCATCTCAAAGAAATCATAGACTCGATTCATGTGTCTAGTTGCACCATTGTAAACAATTGAGACATTCTCAAACACAGAACTCCCTATAGTGGAATCAATTGAGACACGAGAGAACTCTTGCTCAAATTTCATGGCACAATCTTCTATTGTTGCAGAGGCTTCCATATCTCTTTATGTCTTCTCTTTCACATTCTTTTTCTCATGAAATTTCGAAGAATAGTGTCCCATCTTCCCACAATGGTAGCACCTGATCTCACTAAGGTCTTTCTTCCACTTGTTTGTCTTTGCTGCAAGAGCTACATTCACCTCTTCCCTAACTCAACCACCCAAATCTCCCTCTCGAATCTCCTCTTGGGTAAAATTATCCCAAATCCTAGACTAGTCCGGAAGTTTCTCTCTCCCAACAATACATTTGACAAAAACGTCTCATTTCTTAGTGAAGCCCTTCACGAGTATCCTCACCAATTCTAAATTTGAGATAGTTTCTCCTGTTGTTCCCAACTCATCTTTGAATTGAGCCACTCGATTTAGGTACAAAGTTACACTTTCATCTTTGGTCATCTTCACATTGTGCAACTTGTCCTTCAATGCCATCTTCTGGTTCTCGTTCTTTGATTCGAACAACTGCTTCAGGATATTCCACATGTAATTAGGAGTCTTCTTCTTTGCCAAATGTGGAATAAGATGATCTTTTACCCCATCCAAGATCACCCTCTAGGCTCTGGATTCTAGGGCTTCATGTTCTTCTAATTCATCCTTGTGAGTAGGCTTCGTCATTTTTGTGTTTGCAAAGTTCCATATCTTCCATTCTTTTAGCACCCCAATTATTCATATCTCATCCAACCTATATTCAACCTATATTCATATCTAATGCTCATCATCTAGAAATTAACTCACAACAAATCTTCCTAAACTCGAAAGACAACACACTTATCTTCCGTGATTCATGACTTTGAATACTACTTCAACTTGACTCTAATACCATGAAGAAATTAAGTGACATTAATATGATATTGTATTTACACATTAAGTCAAACACTTGAGAAAATAGGGTTTATGATTAAAAATTTACTTCTTAAATTTGAAATACAAACCACCAACTCAAGAATAATCCAATACTGAAGCAAATCATTCACACATGAATACACATAAATTTTGGTCAAAGATCGGGAAAAACCTCAAATCCTAGGGAAAACCCTAGAACGAGAAAATTATCATTAAATAGAGAATCTCAAAAAAATTTCCCAACAACACAGAAAAATATTTCATTCACCAAAACAACTGCAAATACCTCAATTTCTGTGCCAATCTGTTGTTGTACGAATATGTTGTACTTTTAGGAAGGTGGTACGAAACTGTACAGTTTGCACACATGTTGTACGATTATGTACTTTCTTCCTACCTCATGAATCGTGCCACATCAACAATAAATGTTTATGACCCTATCAAACAGTTGTACATATTTTCCTCGATTTATGTGCTTCACAAGTGTGTTGTACGGATGTGACATGTGCTATAAATGCTACTGTAATTTTGGCAATTAATGATGCTCATTGTTTTGGAAAATGTGCTAGTTTTCTGAGGCATTACTCTCTCCTTTAGTCTCAATCTTCTCTCTCTCTCTCTCTCTCTCTCTCTCTCTCCTCATTGATGGTGGTGTTTCTAATTTGTCATTTACCCTAGCTTTATAATTTAAAATTTCTAACTACTTCTCTAACCACTTAAGATATGGTTGAGATTCATTTACAAGATCTAGGGTCCCCACTTAATGTACTCTTATTTAATAGTAACTCACTTTAATTGTTAAATATCTTTTAAGTGAGACCCAATACAATTAAGTACAAAACATCATTTATTTATATATAATTCCACTTTATGCATAAATATACACAATCAACAAATTACATGTACTCTTTATCACACAACACCAAAACTATAAAGAGGACATTCATAATTAACCTTTCAACACGGAATGTGCTTCAACTGTACAACAAAATCTGCTCTCACTTTAGCTATGTGAAACCCTTCGATTCACTCACTTTAAAAAGGATACCGTATAAAGCACAAAGAATTCAAATGTTACTTTTACCATTTATTATCCCTCGAAGCACACACATGGATGAAAATTAAAAAAAAAAAAGACTTCAAATGTGGGTATGACTAAAAAGACTTTAAATGTTACTTCTCGCATATATTATCCTTCAAAGCGCACCAATGGATGAAAATAGTCTTAAAAGTTACTTTCACCATTTATTACCAACTTTCTTAGTTGTTTGATTTTAATCCATTCCGCCTAACGCTTTTGTGATTTGATTTAATCCATTCGGCATTTTGCAGAATAGTAAATGGAGCATAAATATATTAGCAACCCAAATCTTAGTGGTTAGCCTTTAATCCTAGCTTTCTTAGTGGTTTTCTTTTACTCATTCCACGCATAGGAGAATGTAGATGGTAAATAGCTTCTAATCCTATATAGCTTTCTTAGTGGTTTGCTTTTACTCATTCAACCCTTAAAAGAATGGAAAATGTAGCATAAATATAGAAGCGACCCAAATCTTGATGGTCAAAACATAGTGGTTAGCATTTAATCCCATAGAGCTTTCTTAGTCTTTTACTTTGAATTCATGGAGCGTTTAGGAGAACAATAAATGGTGAGGGGAGAATAAATATATAAGCTACTCAAACATTTAAAAAATGAGTTAAATTACTTTTGTTTGATATTGGTCCTCAAAGATCATTTGAGTCAAAATATATTTTAATTTTTCATAAAAACTCATAAAGTTTCAAACTTTACATAAAAAGTGTGTTAGCAACACATTTATTCACTATTTATTTTAAATTGAGTTGAGTGAAATAAAAATTCCCTAATAAATCTCCAAAAATAATTAAAAAATTCTTATTTAATATTAGTTATTAAAAATGATTTCAAGTATTTTTATATAATAGAATATATTTATAAAACTTGTGCATGCCACATGTATATATATATTAAAATTTTAGTTATTTAATTTTTTTAATATTCAATCAAATTAAAGTAAATATAAAATAATTACAATACATTTTATTATAATAATAAAATGTCACCAAAATGTAGTGAAGTGATACATATTAGATTATTGTTATTTATGTTTACATGATTACATAATTGAATTTAGCTTGGCATAAAATAATATATGTATAGTAGATATTAAGTTGGGATGTATAGTGAGAAAGGGCAAGAGAAAATAATTTGTCATTTTTGTCACACTAATAGAATTGAAGACCAAATCATTCTCTTAAGATGTATAGCATATACTTATGGTAAATCTCAATTTCAAAATATTTGGTACAATGCACAAGTGGTGATTTAGTAATGATTCATTTCAAGATTCTCAAAACCAAGTAATTCCCTAACTTCATTAATAGTATCATCATCATCATTATTTTTTCACCCAAAACAAAGCTATACTTGTGTAATATCCTGAATTTTGACCTAACACTTATGGGAATAAGCCCCATTGTTTATGATGTTACTTTGATGTTTTAATTGGTATATTGGGTCTAAGACCCCACTGCACATGAACATGATGATTTGTTTGGTATATTGGGCGTAAGCCAATTGCATATGTTTTATATATGATTTCATGTGTTGGGCGTGCACCCTGAAGCACATAATTGATGAGATGTTTTTTGTTGAGCGAGGAGCTCTAGAGCACATGAGTATTTGATGTTTGTGTTGAGCGAGAAGCTCACGAACACATTAATGTTTATATTTTTGTTAAGAGATTAGCTATGAAACAAATGAAGTTATGAAAAATTTTGTGTTGAGCATGAAGCTCTGAAGCACATGAAAAG
This sequence comes from Pseudotsuga menziesii, assembly GCA_001517045.1. Lineage (NCBI taxonomy): Eukaryota > Viridiplantae > Streptophyta > Pinopsida > Pinales > Pinaceae > Pseudotsuga > Pseudotsuga menziesii. The sequence continues at coordinate 30,664 of LPNX010225498.1, forward strand.
ATAAAATTGGAAGTGTTGGGCATAAGCCGTGGAGCCTTCAAAGTTTATGTTGAGCATAAGCTCTGGAACATCGGATCCTTGGCCATTGTATCCCTACGTGTATCCTACAAATACATCCTAGCATTAGTGTTGAGCGACGAGCTCTCGAATTGCACTAAGTTTTTAACTCCTTGTTTTTAGCGTTGAGTATGGGCTCTCGATAAGCGCTAGGAGTTACTGAAAAGAATTAATATGTTGAGTGAAAATGACTCTCATAAAACATTGATCTCATCTTACTTATTTTTAAGTGATTAAATGAAATTTTGAATTTTTGTATCTCATCAAGTACTGAAGAACTACCATGTTATACGGGGGAATGTAATGTCCCAAAAAATGAAAAAAAATAAAAAAATAGTAGGCTAGGTAAAACTACCTAAATGCAACATTATTCAACCAGAATATAACGTACAATAGTTGTACCACTTTTTGGTCGTAAGCTATTCTTACTTCCTATGATCTTACTTTCAGTTATCCTTATTGTTGTGTTTTAATTAAGATGTCATAATGTTGATTACTACATTGTTCTTATGGTTATACATTGTCGTGTTTGTGTCGTTACTTGATTTCATACTTTGTTTGTTTCTGCATAGTCTTACTTGTTATTTATATCGTTCTAACTTAACTTTGTTTCTGGAACTAAAGTGGGTGGAGTGGCGGGACTAGTTCTCCCATGACATTCGGAGAGGTAAAGTGGTCACTTGTCTAGTAGGCTTACTTAGTTCTATCTGAACTAAGGCACCTCTCTCATTTCGTATGCAGATTATACTTAGCGACGAAGACTTGTTAAAGTGTGCTGAATGCTTTGATCATTATCACACCTACTGGTTTTCAATACAATCTTTTACCGACTTAGCTTGTTATCGAGGTAATTCCTATTTTCATTAATTATCTAACCTAGATGAATTATTTATGTGCTACCTTTTAATCGTTATAATTATATTTCATGTGTATTTTATTACAACTTATTAACATATTTCTTATTTATTTCATGGGAGTTTGTAATCTTGGTTTAAGATCAACGTGGATTTTATTCATAGCAATAATACTACCATGGCATATTTCATATGCCATGGTTACTAAGCATTAAGCTTAGGGAACATAGATATGCAATGTATTAAGGCTTATGCCTATGGCAGGGATGATTTTAAGGAACCATAATTATTTAAAAGTGTATAAATGTTGGTGAATATTACCAATTCTTAAAACGCCAACTATAAAATGATTGACGATATTTTTCAAAAACCATTTTAATTTCCAAGGAGTTTATATCGTTTATATAATAATTTGGCGATTTTTAGGATGAAAACATTTTACCCCATAAAAATTGGGCGAACCATGGCTTCAAAAAATGCAAAATGGTGAATCTTTTATGAGAGAAAAACATGTAAAAATAGCCCACTAGGCTAAAATTCGCCCCTAAAATTATCTCTGGCCTATGGTCTAATCGATACATGTCATATGCTATACCTTGTACCTTGTGACATGACTTTGGGTTAGCGTATATAATATATGGACTAAGCATTACACTATTCATTATATTGAACATTGGGGTGGCGAGATATAACTTATAGTTTTGGCACTTATGTGATGGGGTTTAAGACCGTGCATGGAAATGGAACCCAATGTTAATGTAGCGAATGCAAAACTATGGAAGTGTGGGTTTTGGGTGGATAGTAGACATGAGGATGGCGCCATTAATGCTTCTTGGGGTTTGGGAAGCCCAGGCTTAGGGCTTGGCTCTACGAATGGTTTGTTCATTTCGGTTGGTCTGTGGATGGTTGTGCTCTCGGCTCTACGCTATGAAGGAGGAAACGCCCTCGGTGACGAAGGTAAGCTTCGTTTGGTTTCATGACTGCATTTTACTTATGGGATTTCGATTTTCCTTCGGGCCTGTGTATGCAAGGTTTGGGTTTGTAAAGAAATATGTTGTTAGCAGCAAAAGGGAAGCCTTGGGACTGTTAATAAAATCTGTGTTTCCTTTATGTAAATCGTATTTTTGATTTGGGGATTTTTAAGCCTGGGCAGCGCCATTGCTTGCAATGGTTCGTTAGCCCTTGGTACGGCTGTGTAAAATTCGATTTGAAAACTTTAATGGTGGGTGTGTAAATAATCTATCCTACATTTTTGGGAATGGTTAAAGGACTGGACTGTCTGTAAATTCTTATGCTGCGATAGGTGTTTATTAAACTTAGATTGCATACGGAATTTTCTTGCGTGGATTCTCTGTGTAATTGCTTTTATTTATTTCTTGGTTTAATTACTTGACAGCGTATGGGTTGATGGCCATGGCTTGCATGACATGAGCCCTTCCCATGGTTGCTGCGATAGCTTGGATGGTTGCAATTTTTACTGTTTCATTTTATTATTATGTGATGTGGAAATGTGAAGAATCCATAGGTGAAAACCCATGATGTCTATTATTTCTTTAGGTTTACTTTTAATGGACTCTGTATTTATTTATTTTTGGTCATGGCCGTGATTACAAAGTGGGTGCATAACCTAGGGTATTTTGACCTTGTTGTAGCGAATGTATTTTCTTATTTAACCCCACATACCCTCTGTGTATAACATAGTCGTGATGGATGTACAATGACTCCATAGGATTCAAATATTGGTCGTGGTTAATTTAATGAGTATCTAATTGAAATCCATGGTTACGTTTAGGGGCTTAGGTGCCGGCACGATTCACTTCATGTCCTCTCCTATATATATATGTTAATCCCTTATTGATTACACATTACACCATATAGTGTGGCATATTACCCCCTATATTGTGGGGCATTACATATTAGTTATGTAGGCTTGGGGTCTAATAGTGGTTTTATTAGTTGTTATTGTACACCAGCATCTCCTCTATATAGGAAGGAGATATTCTCATTTTAGCATCATATCATCTTGTATTGTCTTGTACATTGTGTAAGGAGTGTAACCAGGAATATCTCACCTTCTGCGGAGAGAAGTTGTTCCTCTGGTCTAAATGGTTCAAATCCAGAACAAATGAGTGAACGACAAAGGATGAAGACCTTCCTTGGATGCCGTACACACCTGGAATTCTGCTTCGATAGTGAACCTATGTACCTGCAAACAGATCAAACATGAAAACACATAAAAGCTACTTGAAAATCATCTTTATCCATGTTAGTGACTAAAGAATATAACAATATGTACATGCGAAATCAAAACAATAGTAATGTGGGACAGAAATCAGCTTTGCATTAAGATGTATGGAGAAGTTTACAACCAATGAAGCCTTAGTGTCGACAAGCATCTCCACAAGACAAACACTTCATCCCCATAAGCTCCAACGTTTCTCTCTATGCTCTTCAATGGCTTGGGCCAAGTGGTCAATCCAACAGCATAAAAATACCTCTATAGTTCTCCCCCTCAACCATGGACATGAGCTTGTATTTATAAGGCTCAACGGATATGAATGGTTGAGAGATTTGTGGATGAGGTGGCCTCTAAGATCCTATGATGGGGGAATCCAAGCTCAACTGACCCACAATGATAGGGATAAGGGAGGACATGAGGCTCATAATCTATAATCCTCGAGAAACTTCTCTTTTTCCCATTTTACCCAGGGTACCGCTTTTCTCCTCTTATGACAGATAGGTTTAGATAAGAAACGCTTATGGACTAAAGGCCACATGCGTTGGCACCACTTATGGTAAACACGATGCAGGCGGTGCGAGCAAGGTACCGCTCATGGTTCACAGGGAAAGCGCGGTGCTGAGTATTTTCATGTAGAATTGACAAACAACATGGGGTTTCCACTCTAAGAGCTAGGATTAAGGGAAAACATGTAAGTCAAAGGTCTTATCACATGGTGGTGGTAGGATTTGGGTATAACAGAATGCCCCCCAAAGCGTGAGTCTTAGAGGGATATGATAAATGAGAGGTTTGAGAGAACAAGTTGTCGCTTCAAGGTGAAAATGTCAGCTCGATCGGAGCATGTCGTCAAGTAGACATCTATAGTACATCAATAATTTTGACTCATAGACACAAGTAACCAAATCATGGCTGCAGATCAATACAAGGAAGATCCATGGAGGAATAAACAAGCATGGCTACTAGAATACAACGTAGATCCATGTGATAGAGGACTCAAACTTGGACATAGCTACCAGACATAAAATGTAGATCTATGTCATACAGACACAAATTTGAGCATAGCCACGATCATACAAATGTGGATCCATGCTAGATATACAAAACTCCATTGCAACCTGGGGAAAAGAAATGAGTGCTAAACAAATACCTAGGGTATTCATCTTGTCTTCCACAAAGTATGATTCTATCCATGTGATTACAATGATCTGGCGTCGAACATGGTAGAAACCACTTGATTACCAGCCAATGATATGAACCGTTAACAAGCTCGAGGGAGATCACCATTGATGTCAATGATTCCCAAGGTACCCTAGTACAATCTACTGAGTGTGAATATATGTTTTGATGTCGAACACCTAGTCAATTATATCAATCAAAGGTCAATGATGTGAACCTATGTCGAGAGAGAGAGAATCTGTCATTAAGGCATATAGATCTCAAGGTACTAAGGTTTTTGTTTCTAAGACTATTTCCCAGATGATGAGCTGATGTCGACGGGGATAGTCTCGTCGAAGGAGGGCCATGATGAGTCCCACATCAACGACACGAAACTCGGAACAAAGTTTTGGAATGATGTAAATGAAGTAACCATAGGACTGACTCAAAAGTACTAACACAGAGACCATTTTTACTGCAGAGATAAAAATTCTTCAACTTCCCTTTGAACGTCAGGCGGCATGACAAAAGACTTGGCAGCATGACTAAACATGACAAATACACAATGCGACAATGGACAATGCATTCTTTTGAAAGACTCAAAAGGAGTGCCATGACTCATGAGAGTGGATAATCATGGAGATCAGCTGAATACCCAATTGGCTGAAATGATATGTAGACAAGTGCCATGTTCAAAGGTAACGACAAACTACTGCCATTTATTTTAAAAAATGATTCCCTTGCCATTTTCCCCATCATGATCGATGAGTGCCTCTTTTCGGTTTTACGAGTTCAAAGAGGGTAACAAACACTTGCTATAGCTTGTCCGAAGATAAATCCAAACTCCTATGTTTTACGAACTTGAGAGAGGAGGGGTTCGTTCCCAAAAACTGGTCTCTCAATGTCTAATTTAACGAGTCCAATGAAAGAAAACTCGGTATTGTTGATGTTTAGAGAGTCTGAACGACCATGGAAGAAGACTCCAAAAGTTCGTTTTTCGTATGATTTAGTCCCTAAGGCCCGAAAAAGTATAAAATCATACCTTAGAAAACTCTTCCAGTCATGATTGGCTGGAGTGTTCCTTTTTTGTAAATAGTCTAACCGAACCGAAAAAGAGATAACCTAATGTCAGAGAGATGACTCTTCAAATGTTTTAACAAGCCTGAAGAAGACAAGATCACTCGACATTTTTTTCGTATTTAAGGAGCCCGAAAAGAGTTTAAAGAAGACTCCATTAGGTCTCTTTTCACTATGAGAGATTTTACGAGCCTAAAAAGAATTAGAAATAGACTCAGACCTTTAATACTGAGTTTCAAGAGTGAGATCAAACTATCGTAATAAACACTTGATGACTTTTTCTGTTTTATGGTAGTACGAGAAAGTAAAAAATGAACTCCCAAGACTTTACTGCTACTATTCTTCTATCCTGCAATTACTCAAAACAAGTGTTAAATGCACCAATAATTAACATTAAGGGATTACGACTGATAAATTTTGAATAATAGGTGATTTTAAATCAAAACTATAGCATGTTAAACCCAAAAATGTGTATAAAAATAATGTAAATAGTAAAAAATCAAATCATTTTACTATTTACCCACAGTGGAGAGAATTTGTAGCACTTTCGTAGTCAAATCTTCAGTTGCTGATATCGGGAGTTTTCACCGTCGGATTCGAGCGCCGTTAGTTCCAGGTAACAGTTCAAACCCTACTCTTCCTTTTCATAGTCTCAATTTTGATTTTTAATGGTGTTTTGGGCTTGTATGGCAAGCCCTAAAATGATGGGAACGGGCACCGCACTTATCTGTTGTGGGATATGTGGTACCTCACTAGAACCATGCCAAAAAAAAAGTGCATAGGCGGTGCCACCACCTGTATTCAATGGCGTGAAGGCGATGCCAACTGTGAAGATGTAAAATTGTTAACATAAGCAAAACTAGATCATTTCTTTGGATTTAAATGATTAAGAATGATTATAATAGGTGTTATAATTATTTTTGCTAGGCTCTTCCTGATAAAAAATGGTGATATGGAAGGAAAGACAACATGATAATGATGACGCTTTCACCAAAAGGAATGTGGGTTGCATATACGCATTACGAGACTGTGGACTCCTAAAATTCTTCCAGACTCCCAGTATGGTATCACACAAGCGGTTTCTTGAGCATATACTCCAGATGTGGAATCTGAAGCAACAACACATTGAGGTTGGGGCTCATATTTTGACAGTAGAGGTAGAGGATATCTACTTCTTGACTGTGCTTTAGAGATGGGGTGCCCCTATCTCACCGACAGGTTCCCGAGGAGGGGATATTACCACACAAGAGTTGATAGACCATCATTGTATCCCATGGACGAGGACATCAGGGAAGAAAATCCCCATAAAGGCAGTGATGGACGGACCTCTACAGACTGTCTTGTTTACGATGTAGAGAGTGGTGGGAAGCCAGGGAGTGCACCAGAATTCTAGGGCACACATGCTATATGCCATAGAGGCCATGGCACCTAGAGTATTCAACTGGGCAGAAGTCCTGCTTTCGATATTCATGGACCAGCTGACTAAGTGTCGGTAGGGGGAATTGAAGTAGTTCAGTTTTGGTTCCATTCTAGCCTCCTTCTTCTTTGAGCGGGTACCACAGATGAGACCCCAGGTGGTCTTTACAGACCTGAGAGCGTGGGACCCTCGCATGCAGACGTGGATCCGGATTATGGCCCGTAGTGGAGCGGGAAGGGGGGAAGGTGAAGTTTGGTGACCCGTTCTTCCGATGACTCATAGATCAGATCCTCATGGTGGAGGATTATGCTTATGCGGGTACGGAATTCACCAGAGACCTTGACCTACCGCTCCCACTTGGTGGACAGTGGGGTGACATCAGTAAGAAGAAAGAAACCCTAAACTGGAAATAGTGTTTTTATTTTTTTAATGTTTTATATTTTTTATGTTAAGTAATGAGACCTGAATATTTTCATGCAGATGTTGGAGTAGCACGACCTGGGGGAGCTTCCCCATTGGATAGACGAGATGGTTCCCGCTTTGTACCACAGAGTGATGATGTGATCGGAGAGTTAGAGGAAAACCTGGAGAGGTTGACCCTAGACATCCATGACGCTTCCATTGATGACCTCCCTCTGAGGTATCAGAGACCTACAGCAGGAGCACGGGGTCGGTTTAGTAGACTGCTACGTAGAGCAGCCCGGGCAATGATGTGCTACGACGAGCATCACTAGACAGTGTATGCATGATGGATCTACTGAAAGCTGATAGCTTCAGGATTTTGTATGGTGATTTTTACCTAAAATCCTACGTGCTTCAGATGAGGTCTCGTGACCTATTTTTTGTAAACATGTTCATATATATTTATATACAGACTTTTAACTGGTGTTTATATGTCTCAAATGGTGGATGTATTTTACATGAGTTTTATGTGTCTTTAATTGTTTATTTACAATGAACCACATTTGATTTTAATGTCATGAATGGGCAGTATGCCAATCTAGGATGTAATTAGCTAATGAGTCAGCAACTACATTATGTTCCCTAGGGATATGCCTATAAGTAATGGTTTCAAATGACCTTTATAACAAGCATACCCTCCGGAAGAGGCAGAGAAGCACAGGATTTCTAATGGTATAAACATGGTTTAGATGAAAAACCATGAATTGTGAGTCCATCAAGACTGCCAGATTGCGAACATCTTGTGAGGCAACATCAATCAGAAGACCTACGACTGCTCAATACTCAGAGATGTTGTTGGTAGCGGGACCAATACAAACCGCTCCTAAACTGACAAAATCTTCAGCGGGGGAATAGAGGACCCAAACAACTGAGGAAAGATTCAAGGTGTGGCAAAAAGCACCATCAGCAAATTCATAGAAATCCATCTGCTTTGCATGACCAAAACATGGTATAAATATATGCGGACACTAAACTCAAAACCATATGGAAAATACTAAAAGCACACTGAAATCCAAGCAATATACATATATACAAGATACTATCCAAGAAATACCTAGGCATAGTAACTCTTCAGGTACAACCCATTGTGAGGTTGCCCTAAAGGTATTCCATCGTAGTCAACAAGCTTGTAGGCCCCTTTCTAAAAAACTTTAGAAATGACGAAAGGATCGTACCACATGGACTCGAACTTTCCTTTCCCTAGTTTGTCATATCTCTGGCCGTAAGTTAAAACTAGGTCACCCTCGCTAAAGGCACGAGGTTGGATGGATTTATCATACTGCACCTTGATGTGTTTCATATGTGCCTCATTATCCAAGGAAACATCTCTTCGAGTCTCGTCAAGATTTTTCAAGTACAAAAATCTCTCTTCCTCTACGGAAGTGTCTGGGAGAAGTTCGATGACAAGTTTTAAGGATGGAATATGACATTGAATCGGTAAGACGGCTTCAAGTCCATAGACAAGCTAGAAAGGAGTGAAACCAGTAGTTGTTTTCACCGAAGTCCTATAATCCCAAAGAGTGAAGAAAAGAATGTGGTGCCAGTTGGATTTATGATCTCTAACCATCCAACGAAGCATAGTTTTCAAAACTTTTTTAATGGCCTCTACCTAACCATTAGCTTGTGGATAATGTGACATAGAGTTTTCATGGCAAAAACCTATCTTGGAACTTAGTTCCCCCATCATTTGATTATGGAAATGTGATTCGTGATCAGTAACACTGGAATGCGGGACTCCAAATCTAGCTATGATATGATTGAACAGGAAGAGAGTGACATTCTTACCATCTTCCGCATATGTCACCATGGCCTCAGCCCATTTTGTAAAATAGTCAATGGCTATGATGATGTAACCATGCCCCCCAGATGAGGTAGGCTTACAATGCATATAATCAATCCCCCATTTGGCAAATGGCCCAATGGCAATGACAAGGTGTAGTAGAGCGAGATGTGAGCACTTTTTGGGATAAAAATGTTGACAAGGTGGGCATTTCTTAAAAGCCTCAGGAGAGTCTTTAAATACTGAAGGGAAGAAATAGCCAGCACAAAGAATTTTTTGGGTTGTAGCCATCCCAGATAAATGACCGCCACATGCTCCAGAGTGGCAATCATTCAACACATGTTCAGCCTCCTCATGGGTGAGGCATCGCTGGAGAATAGAATCAATCCCACGTCTATACAAGGTATCATTTAGGATGAGGTAGTATTTCGCATGGTGACGGATACAGCGGCGATTATCATGGGATAGATGCGGCTGAAATCTTTGTGTTTGGATATAAATAAGCATATCTCCATACCATGGGTCAGTAGTGCTTATCAGGAACAAAAATTCATCGGGAAATAAATCACTCGGCTCAAATTCCATTGAAGCACAGGGAAGATCACACATGACCTCGACAAAGACCAAGGATTTCTTTGATGCGGATTTGGCAAATTCCAGATGAAACTCCTATAGTATGACTATCCATCGGGAGTACTTGCCCCCAAGCACCTGACGAGTCAGGATGTAATACATTGGGTTCTGGTTTGCTAATATAGTGGTGGTGCAGAGCAAAATGTAGTGACGAAATTTTTGTAAATCAATGACCATAGCCAATGCTAACTTCTCCACGCGTGAATATTGGGTTTTAGAATCCATAAGATTCTTACTAGTATAGTAAATCATGTGCACCTGACCGTTGGTATTTTTCTGCAACAAAACCATAGCGATGGTAGTAGCGGAGGCAGCAATATACATGAGAAAGTCCTTTGAATAATCTAGGGGGTTTATCATGGGTGAAAGAGTTAGAGAGTGTTTGAGATTATCAAAAGTGCATTGGGCTTGGTCATCCCAGAAGAATGGAGTGTCCTTCTTGAGGAGACTCATATAAATGTGCATTTTCTCTGCAAAATTACACACGAAACGATGGAGAAAGTTTGCCTTCCCTTGCAAACTTTGGAGTTCGAGAAGATTGGTTGGGGCTGGTAGAGATAAAATGGAGGCAATTTTCAAAGGGTCTATCTATATGCCATCCTTAGAGACCACAAAACCTAACAGACGTCCCGTCTCAACGTAAAAACACATTTATGTGGGATGAGCCGTATATTATAATGACGATGTCTCAGGAAAATATCTCTAAGATGACTAGGGTGGTCGTCCTGTCACTGTGAATGAGTAGGGAGGACATCAAGGTATGGTTCAACAATATGTTTAATATCATGAAATGCATAGGACATCGCACACTGGACAGTGGCTCCATCATTTTTCAAGCCAAAATGTAACTTTCTATACGCAAAGGTTCCCCATTGGAAAATGAATGTCGTCTTGTGTTGATCGGTGGGTAATATCTCAATCTGATTATAGCCAGAAAGGCCATCCATAAATGACAAGATGACACTTCCAACACAGTTGTCAATAATCTTATCGATATGTGGAGTAGGAAAGTTACCCTTGGGACAAGCTTTATTCAAGTCTCTAAAATCAATATAGTCTCTAATGGTGCCCTCCTTTTTATTGACAGGGAAAACGTTCGATACCCATTCTGTCAGGGGTACAGGATAAATAAACCCAGCTTTAATAGATGCGGCCTTTCATGGATGGACTTACCTTAGTTTTTTCCTGACAGGTTTAGCCGTGGGATAGGTTTTAATTTCATGGACCAAAATGGATGGTTCTATCCCTGGCATTTCTTCATAGGACCAGGAAAAAATATCACAGAATTATTTCAAAAGTGCCTTGTATGCTTCAGATTCATCTATCGAGCAGTTCTACCCAATGTGAACATGCTCGATGGTACCGGGCTTGGCTGATATGTCAATCGGATTTGTCTGAGTAATGTTGCAAAGGTTTCCTTCAGAATCTGTGTCTTGCAACAATATAGGAATTTGAGGTTCTTTGACAATATCAGTGGAAGACAAGGATGAAAAGTCATGGTTAACCGAACTGGTGTTGGGGAGGAACGGGGATATATGATGGTGATCCTCCCAAATGGACTCATTCATATTCACAATCTCCATAATGGACTTGTCGGAAGGAAAATCCTCAGAGAGATAATCCAGAAAAGGAAGAGATGGTTCTAACCAGTAAGGAAGGTGATAAGGATCCAAAGCCACCAGATAAATATCATTGGCGTGATCATCGAAAAGGGTTTGAATGGTGTTGTACATTTCTTCATGTGGAGTCAACGAGGTGGACTCAACAATTTGTTTTCCCTTGGGCTCACAATCAAATGATGCAATCATATTCACTGTTGTTGTATCTGTGTTAGGAGGAATAGATGGAAAAATCCCCATAAGGGATGAATCCTTCAACATGCCTACCCCAATCGACTAGTAAGGAGGAGGGGACTGTCCTAACATAGGGATGTTATTAGTTGTAGAGGTCCTAACATCCAGCGTACAGAAATCAAGCTAATCAATGGTAACAATTATCCCTAGATGTGGAAATTGGACTGCTCAAAATACTGTCGAAGCGACAGCAGTCATGGCGTAAAACCAATTTCTTCCTAGAAGGAGGTTGTAATCTAATGCGACGTCCACTACTTATACTTGAGTAGAAACAATTTTTCACCCAAGATCAATTGCAAGGGCTAATATGATACCGTGGGGCTGGAAAACTCGTCCATCAAAGGCCTTCAGAGTTGTAGGTGATGTTACAAGCTCAGGAGAGCCTATAGCTTTCCAACGAGATAGAGACAAAACCGAAGTTGAATCTCCTTCGTCTAAGATAGCCCTAAAGAATTTCTTTCGGACTACTTTTGTGATGATTTGGAAACCAAGTTTGTGAGGTAGTCTAGACTTATAGTTCTCGACATTGAAATGAGTCAAATTAGAATTGTCCGGGTCTAAAGCTCTTAACGCAGTTAACAGGTTTTTGCGTTGTGTAGGACAACTTTACAACACTTCCAAGGTAGACATTGCACATTGTGCTTGAGCGAGGTCTTCAACTACATTATAAAATTGAGCAGCTCGGGAATTAGGGTTAAAGACATCCTTCCTAAGAGTACTCTTGGGTGGATGCAAAATCATATCAAGAGTAGGCTTCTCGATGGATAGGGGCACAGTAGACGAGGATTCGGGAGAACCAGTAGAGGGAGCTTTCCCTAAAGAAGAATGGTCTTCTTTCTTATCTGCTTGTTTGTCATAATTATGACTTCGAGTTTGCATACTAATGGTATCCGAGGACATTATACAAATTTCCTCTGACGAACTAGAGTTTCCCTAATTAGACATGTGGTGTATCAGTTGTTGTTGAGAGGGAAAAGGATCCTTGAGAACTGCAAGTGTGGGATTTGTTTTCAAAAATTGGGTGATTTCGTCCTGACAGGGACACTCTTTTGTGAAATGGTCACCTCCGCATAGCAGAAGTGGATATTTTTCTTTTCTTTTCCCTTTATCGTTATCATTGTTGGTTGGTTTTGGGTTGTCCTATTGGTTTCCAGGTTTTTTATTTTTATTTTTACCGTTATTTTTATTATTGCCAGAGGTTTGAATACTCTGAATAGAATGAACCTCGGTGGAAACCTTGGGAGTCGAAGGAGTAGGGGTGGCATTCTGGGGTTCCTTGGCATATTTTGTTGCTGACGGGGACTGGATTGAACCAATAATCCCATCAATAGGGAGTTTTTCTGGTGGCTTTGCAGGATCAGTGCTTGGGCGAGGAGCTTAAGGAATCATGTCATACAAAGTTTCAGACTGGGAATAGACCAAGTCTAGATACTGGGCTCGACTAATGTCTTGCTCTTATGTAACGGCATCGCCCATAGCCACATCTTGGGCAATCGGAGGCAACAAAGATTTTGTAAACTAATCAGCTAATAACTGATATGGAATAGGAGCCTTAATAAGTCTTCTCTGCCTTCTCCACTCATGAATATGATCGTATATGTGGGTAGATGTGTTCTGTCATAGAGAAGTTAAGAGATCAGTACATGTTTCACAACGAATAGGAATATGAAAGTGTGTAAGAAATACGGTTTCCAACTAGCCAAAATCCACAGACGAGTGTTGTGGAAGTTCAATATACCATTTCGCGGCTGTACCAGTCAAAGTTCGCTAAAAAAGTCTTAAATGAACTGAATCATCCATAATGGAGTTTGAAGAACACCACAGATGGAATGTCATGACATGGTTTTTCGAATCATCTCCCTGCTTCTGATCGAACTTTGCAATGTCCGATGGTAACTTTACCGGAATGGGAGGCCATGAGGGGTTATGTTGAATGGGGTCATTAATCAAATTGGAAAAATTAGGCAAGTCCAAATTTGTTGGGAAAGGTAACTAACGGTTAGGTTTCACATACTGGTAATACTGATATGGCATATAGTTACCAGTAGGACCGTAAGTAGACTGATAGACAGGGTGTTGTGATGAAGAACTACCGAAAAATCGGCCCGCAGGGGGTTGATTTCCGGGATCAGGATTGTTAGGAACACCAGGGCCTCCAGAATCACCATGACCATTGGGACCACCAAGACCACCGAGACCACCGGGAGGTGGACCACCAGACCCTCCGGGGCCTCTAGGAGGTAAACCTCCAGAGCCACCGGAGCCACTAGGAGGAGGGCCACAAGACCTTCCAGGGCCATTAGGAGGAAGGCCAACACGCCCTGTAGGACCACCGGGACGATAAGAAGGAAAACCACCAGGCCCCCCGGGGAGATGACCTCCATAATACGGTCCTTGACCACCTCCCACAGTATGTATGGGTATCCCCGCCATAGCTGGCATGTAGGACCAGTTAGGTTTCCCCCATGGTGTGAAAGTATTACTAGGATATGGAATTCCGACATAAGGCATTCCTATAGGATTGGGTGGATAATTAATGATTCCTACAGGTATTTGATTTGCTGTATAACCATAACCCCAAGAGTTTTGACTGGTTACAGGTTGTGCCCCCAAGGGTTGACCTGACCTAGATGGGGGATTAACCACATTGGTGTGGGTGGGAGGGACATAAACTGTAGATTTATCTATACTAGAGGTCTATCCTTGAATAGATATAATTCCGGTGCCAGATAACGTAGGTCGTATCGGGGGTTTCCCCCCGGCACTAGAAGGTAATGACGAAACAGGAATTGAAGGTTGAGCCCTAGGTGCAGAAGACCTGGGAGGATTGCGAACAGACATAATATGGGAGGTGGTGGGGTTGGTAGTTTGACCTAGGTTGTGTGGAGTTACTGTGTGATCTATAACCGGTTCAATGGGTCTCATAGAATCAACAATTGAACAATATCCCACAGGAATAGTTGTGGAACGTGATGGTGGTGTGCCCAATATGTCATATATTTTCCTTTCAATCTCCTGTGCATGGATAATGGTTGTTTGGTATTGTCTAAGTTCTTATTTATCTGGAGAAACTTCTTCAGAAAAGTTTAAATGGGTGCCAAATGAGGCAATGGCCTGTCCTATAGAGGTATCCCAAAATGGTGCATTGGGACCATAATCCGGATGGGTAGTATGATCAACATGACCTTCTGTGGGAGAATGGAATGAAGTATTACTCTGAGAAGGTTATTGGACCAAGAGAGGCAAGTGTGAAGGATATGGTCCTCTACTTTCTGCAACCACATTATCTCCCACTTGGGAGGTGGTAGCAGCTCCTTGGTCGATAGCTTCCATTGGATTTTCTCCTGAACCAGGAATAAAATCGGGTGGAAATCCCTGTACTCTTATGTACTGTCTTAGCTCAGCTAATTTGTATAGCTCCTATCTAACCTAGGGCCTCAAAAACTAGAAAAAACACCAAAAAATTTCCCTACTCAAGCTATAAGTAAAACAAGCAAACTTAAAATGACAGGAGGGGTTCATATAGTCAGGTCTCTCAGCAGGATTGTCAAGAAGGTGCCACTGATGATATACCTCAAGGGTACATGCATAGTAATCTCCCTGAATGTTGTTTTCGGTGTATGGTTCCAAGAAATATGGCCAAAGGGATTTCCTCAGATGGATAAGGTATCCTAGTTGGGTCTCCCAATATACACAAGGTACGTGGGAGCTCAAATCGGTAGTATTGCTGTCTAATGCATAACTGTACACAAGGGGCCTTCCGATATACAATCGAGTACATGAAATACCTTTCTATATACCTCAAGGGTACATGAAAAGGTCGTTTGATATACCGATGGTGCGTGGAGGAACTGCGTGAGTCCCGGGATGTAATGCGGACGAGTAACGACAGCTCCTACACTTAACGACCCCGGAACATGTCTCTAACCTATCGCTCAAATTGCTATGTAAATTTTAACCTATAACTACCGTTAATTTTAAAGTGGATGGTTAGGTGAATGCATGCAGTTTTGACAGAAAAAGGAAAACCATGCAATATGCATATGCAAATATTTCACTTTACCATTCGATATGCCTACCTACGGGAGGGAAAGAGAGTATTTTCTTTTGCTTCAAAACCAAAATTTTTCCAAACAACAATCTTGAACATAAAATCAAAGCCAAGAAGCACTTTCGAAACTCATTTCTCTTTTCTGAGAGAAATCAAAAGGGGAGGATTCTCTTTTCTTAAAAGAAAAACAAGAAGCACACTATATGTATATGCACTCTATTTTTCAATTTTTCTTAAAGCATAGATAGTTCTAACTTAAAACTATAATATTTTTTATTTTGATGAGATAGTATAAATGCAAAAGAGACAAAAGAACATAGAGAACCTGAAAGCTTGTGAGGCCAATCAGAGATCCAATGTCTTATGCTCAATAATGATAATGACCTAATCTCAGTCAAAAAAATTCTTTTTTAAACAAGCAAAAATAAGTCTTCTATGGGGACAAAAAATGAAATCAAGATGCTAATTAAACATTTTTCTTTCAGTCTATATAACAGAAATAAACGAGAGCTCTCTAACACCTAAGCTTTCAAAAAAGAAATAATTTCACAAAGACAACCAACAAGCCTAATATAGATTTTGGATTCTTCAATCAAACAGATCTTTTACCACAAAATTTCAAACCATAAGCATCAAATTCTAACACAAAATCCTGACAGTGTAGGGCTGAAAGCAAATCAACTCAATTTTTTTACAAAAAATGAGAAAAAAGTGGTCTTAGAATAAGGCCTACCTGGCACCGCGCTGGAGGGGTCTTGACAGAGCGGTTCTGGACGAGCACCACTTCTGGATAACAGGACTCAGGCGGTGGCACCGCGTGCTGCTAACAGGGTTCAGGCGGTGGCACTGCTTCTCGCCAATAGCATAAGAGCAGTTCCATGTATAGATCCAAAACACAAAGGAGAACGACAGATCAAGTTAGAAAAAGACCAGATCAAGGTAAAAACTGATAGATTGATAGTGAAAAAGAGCATAAAAAGTTGAAATACTTCAGATCTGATTAAATCTAAAAGTTTCAAGCCAAAATTCTTTGAGTCAGATAACAGATATGACTGAAGAGAGTTGGATATGGAGCCTAGATTCAGACAAGAGTTTAAGAACTGAGGAAGATCAGATCAACTGATATATGATTCAATCCCCAGTGGAGTCGCAATATTTGTAACTAGGAATATTTCACCTTCTGCGGACAGAAGTTGTTCCTCTGGTTTGAATTTTTCAGATCTAGAACAAATGAGTGAACGACAAAGGATGAAGACCTTCCCTGGATGTCGTAGAAACCTGGAATGCTGCTTCGAGAGTGAACCTGTGTACCTCCAAATAGATCAAACACCCAATCACATCAAAGCTACCAGAAAATCATCTACTTATCCATCTTAGTGACTAAGGAAGCTAACAACATGTACATGTGAAATCAAAACAACATTAATGTGGGACATAAATCAACTTTGCATTAAGATGTATGGAGAATTTTACAACCAATGAATCCTTAGTGTTGACAAGAATCTCCACAAGACAAACACTTCATTCCCATAAGCTCCAACTTTGCTCTCTATGCTCTCCAATGGCTTGGGCCAAGTGGTCAATCCAACAGCATAACAATACCTCTATAGTTCTACCCCTCAACCATGGACATGAGCTTTTATTTATAAGGCTCAATGGATACGAATGGTTGAGAGATTTGTGGATGAGGTGGCCTCTAAGATCCTATGATGGGGGATATCGAGCTCAACTGACCCACAATGATAGGGATAAGGAAGGACATGAGACTCATGATCTAGAAGCCTCCAGAAACTTCTCTTTTTCCCATTTTACCCAGGGTACCTCTTTTCTCATCTTATGATAGAGTGGTTTAGATAAGAAACGCTTATGGATAAAGGCTATAGGCGGTGGCACCACTTACGGTAAACAAGATGCAGGCGGTGCGAGCAACGTACCCCTCATGGTTCACAAGGAAAGTGTGGTGCTAAGTATTTTCATGTATAATTGACAAATAACATGGGGTTTCCAATCTAAGAGCTGGGATTAAAGCAAAACATGTAAGTCAAAGGTCTTATCACATGGTGGTGACATGATCTGAGTATAACAAGGAGGTTCCTCCCTCAAAGAGGATTGATATTTATCTGTTCTATTCATTATTTAGGCATGGATTACTCTCCTATTGACTATTTATTCTATTTTTATGCTATATATGGGATTTGGTTGCATAACATTTGGTATCATAGCTCTCTCCTCGAGACTAGCTTATGTAAGACAAGTTATCATGGAACGTTCGCTACAACATTTTTTCTACAAGGAATCCGAGATCGAGGTTACAAACCCACTTCAAAAATAGGTCGAACTATTGGTGGTAGAAAAC
This sequence comes from Pseudotsuga menziesii, assembly GCA_001517045.1. NCBI lineage: Eukaryota > Viridiplantae > Streptophyta > Pinopsida > Pinales > Pinaceae > Pseudotsuga > Pseudotsuga menziesii. The sequence goes on from LPNX010225498.1 coordinate 48,598, forward strand.
TTATATCCTGAGCCATTATAGTTTCAGATGTAATTGCAGAGGAAGCGAGGGTTGTTTACTAGTCCTAGAGCTAGTCTAAAAAAGGTGCTCTTGGGAAAAAGGTCATATATGAGGAATCCGAGATCCAAATGGAGTGAGACTAGTTTCATATGAAATAAAATGGACCAGCTTATATGTGGTAGAAGTTTCAGATATAGAAACAAAACATTGGACACGTGGAATGCAGTACAAGTTCTCTCTTCTGGATAGGCAAAAAATAAGAGGTTTTGGTATATTTGCAATGATTTTTTGTTGGCTCATATAAATTAGGTCAGATATGTGGCATTAGAAATAGGAGAGATGAATGTACTATAGGATGAAGTTTCAGCCTTAGAGGTGTCACAATTCAAATTTTAATTCAGTTACAAGTCGGCGCTAAAACAACCTCCCAACTAGTTATTGAAAAAGGTACGCCATTTTGCATTTGAATAACTTTTAGTAGAAGGATATATTTGTGGTAAACCATAGGGTGTGATATTGTTAAAAATGCCAAAAAAAGGGTGTAAACAATATCTCCAAGACTTTAAGGATTTTCTCAAGGATATCAAACATAAATTTGTTCCTCAACAATCTACTCAAGACGAGGATAAGGAGGAACAAGATGACTTATTCCAGTCACGTTTGGAGAAAATTGAAAAAAAAATTGGATAGTAGGAATTTGGAGTCCTCAAAAGTTGATGATTCACTACAACATCATAGGTTCAATTCAGGTCCAAGAAACTACTTTATCCCCAATATTGACATGCGGAAGTTGATGGAAAGGATCCAATCACATGGATTTTTCAAAAGGAGCAATTCTTTGATCTACACCAAGTGCCCACTATGCAAAAGGTAACTATTGCATCATTGTATTTAGAACCTGATCAATTTGTATGGTACCAATGGATTTGTGACTGTAAAAAGGAGTCTATTATTTCTTGGTCTATATTCACTGAAGAATTGATTAAACATTATGGGGATATAAATAGCAACACCTTCTTCAGTCAATCGGTAAATCTCAAGCGAAAAGGTTCAGTTACAGATCACATCAACCAATTTTAGCAGCTAAGTCTGAGAGTGAAGAATATTTTAGAAGATAATTTGTTAGATCTCTTTATTGGAACCTTGAAACATAACATTCAACATGAGGTGCGTCTCTTTGAACCATCATCGGTAGAGAAGGATTTCATGATGGCAAGGAAGGTTGAAAATAAAAATATGGGAATGAATACTAGAAAGGCCTTCTCCAACACATATAGAGAAAATAATGTTCCCTCTTCTAAGATACCATAAAGGTTGACACCCCAACAACTGGATGAAAGAAGAGAAAAAGGATTATGCTTTAATTGTGACAGCAAGTATAGTAAGGGACATAAGTGCAATGAGAAGAATTTATTCTACTTATATTTTGAAGAGGAAGGACCAAAAGAAGAGGAAGCATCTCGAGAAGAGGCAGCTTCAGAAGAAATAGAAGAGGATACTTCAAAAGAAATTGCTCCCACCATATCTTGTCATGCATTGGCTGGAATTAGCACTCCCCAAACTCTCAATATAGAAGGACACCTCAAAAAGAAGAAGTTAATAGTGTTTATTGACTATGGTAGTACTCATAATTTTATTGACTGTAAATTAGCCAAATTTCTTAATTGCTTTGTTTATCCAGCACCATAATTTGAAGTAATGATTGCATATGGAGGAACTATAAATTACTCAAGGAAACGCCATAATATCAATATAGCTATGGTGGAATATGTATTCAATAGTCCAATGATTGCTATCCCGATGGGTGGTGCTGATGTTTTCTTGGGTGTCCAATGGTTACAGTCATTGGGAACAATGGCTTTTTATTTTTAAAAACTTTTCATGAAATTTTCATGGGAAGGTAAAGAATATGAGTTAAATGGTATCACACAAAAACCAAGCAAGGTGATAAGCTCTAATGGTATGACAAAGTTCTTAAAAAGGGGACATCAAGGTATAGTTGCACAATTATGCTCATTATATGTTCAAACCTCAAAAGTCACTGTCTCCCCAGATCTACAAAGGGTCATTAATAAGAATTCCAAGATATTTAAAGATATTCCCAAAGGTCTTCCACCTATTCGTTACCTTGATCATGCTATCCACTTAATTCCAGGCAGCGTTCCTCCTAACATTAGACCTTACTAATATCCCTATATCCAAAAAACTGAAATTGAGCATATGGTGGATGAAATATTAGAGGCTGACATAATTAGGCCTAGCCAAAGTTCTTACTATGCACCAGTGGTAATGGTACGCAAGCAAGATGGATCATGGTGTATGTGTCCTGATTATAGAGAGCTCAACAATATCACCATTAAATATAAGTTTCCCATTCCCTTCATTGATGAATTGCTAGATGAATTACATGGACCAGTTGTTTTCAAAAAGTTAGATATTTGTTCCGGGTAGCATTATATTTGAATGAAGGATGAAGAAATCCCCAAAACATCATTCAGAACTCATGCAGGTCACTATGAATTTTTGGTCATGCCATTTGGTATAACAAATGCACCTTCCACATTTCAAGGTTTGATGAATTCTATTTTCAAGCATTTCCTTAGAAAATTTGTGCTGGTATTCTTTGATGATATACTAATCTATAGAAAATCTTAGGAAGAACATGTTCAACATGTTGACAAGGTAGTACAACTACTAAAGGAGAACAAATTGTATGAAAAACCTTCAAAATGTTTCTTTGGGAGAAAGGAGGTAGAGTATTTGGGTCATATTGTGTCTCATGAAGGTGTCAAGGTAGACCATAAAAAATTTAAATCCATGATGGATTGGCCAATTCCCAAAACCCTAAAGAATATTCAAGGATTCTTAGGTCTGACACGGTACTACCGTAAGTTTGTTTGGAACTATGAAATAATAGAAGCTCCTCTAACATCGTTACTGAATAAAGATGCATTTTCTTGGACTCTAGAGGCAACTCAATCGTTTCAACAACTCAAAGAGGCCATGTGTAAAGCTCTTGTTTTGGTGATACCAAACTTCACAAAAGCCTTTATTGTTGAATGTGATGCTTCACGAAATGGAATTGGAGATGTACTAGTGCAAGAAAGAAAACCCTATTTCCTTCACTGGTCATTCTTCTTTGCAGCGCTATATACTACTCGCTTCTTTCTTCCCTTGTTTTCTTCACCTTCTCTCTTTCTAACTTCTGCAAGTCCAACGTACCTTTATGTGTCACTCTCTATTTGATTTCCTTTTTAGGTCGAATTTTCATTGCTGGTGGTGGTATTTTCTTCAGTTGTCTAGAATCCTTTTTACTTTACCCTGACACGTGACTGGATACCCCCCCATAGCCTACCCAATACTTTAGAAAGCTTGAAAAGTTCTGTTTATTTTCTTAGGAAGTACTCCCACTCCCTTTCAGCAATAATTTTTTCCCACTTCTTCTATTTCTCTACCCAATTGGAATTTGGTGGCGGTTTGCGTAGTGATGGACGAGGCTCTAAAATATGGCCCACTCCCTTCTCGATTAGGAATTTTAACAAAAGGGTTAGTAAGGAGAAAAGGAACTGCTCACTGAGGTCTGTATAAAACCATTTCTCAAATCTTTCGACCGAAACTCTTTCCTCCATGACTTATTCTTCGCACAATTCATCTGTGATCTTTTCAAACCACTCCGACAGGTTTGTTCGTCATCCTCGAATCAGTTTTTCCAGTAAGTCTTGGTCTTTATCTGCTTCGGTATTTTTCATCCAGAAGTTTTTTCAAAAGCTGAGGTACTGAATCTACAAACTTCTCATGTGTTTCAGATAAGAATTTCTCCATCGCTTGAGCAATGGTCAATATGTTTCTCCTTGCGTAGTTCTGCAAATAATTTGCTATATTACGCTCCCACCTGTTGATGAATATGTAACTTTAGAATGTATTCACTTGTATATCTCATGTATTGTAACCCGATGTTTATTCTGGGATCTATTTGTGTCATGTCATGCCCCGATGTTCCTATCGGGAAGATCTATAATGTAAACAAGTCATGTCAAGTTATTGTGGGTAACCCTCCTATTGTCTAAGGGTTAAAGTCCCTGCACTTCCGGGGCACTAGGGTTATTAGACTCTCCTAGAGAGGTTGTCCCTAGTAGGGTTTAGTCTTGTCGGGAATTAGTATAAATAGAGAGCTAGCCTCTCTATTTAAGACACATCTCATCCACACTCATTTGTAGCGCATAGCTGAGGAAGAGAAAGACACTCGGGCAAGGTAGAAAGAGGTTACTGTTGTCGGGAGATCATCTTACTATTTTGGGGGTTTTACTTTTGGTGTTGATTCTATCTTTGAGGAAGTTGCGGGGTTTTCTCCATTTATGATTTACACGAGGAAAAACATTGTGTTCATTGTCTCTTGTGTTTGATTGTTGTACTTGTTGTTCTCTTAGTTAAAGATCCTAACATAATTCTATCTTGATTGATAAAACTAACATGGTATCAGAGCTAACGTGAGAAGAAGACACTGTGCAGTTGCGGGAACTAGGGATTCCTACTTTGTGGATCTCTCTCCACATATTTTCATCAAAAGAAGGTTGGAATAACTCTCCTCCCTAGGGTGCATCTTTATGTCGAAGCAGAATCCAATTCTGAGGTTTTTCAGTTTTGGACCCGACACTGCTGCTAGAAATTAGGGATTTTCACAGAAGAGGAATTTTTCAATAATCCCAGGCCTGGATTGATCTCCTGCACAAAATAAAAGTTAGGGATCAAATTCAAAGCATTTGGTTGGACAGAACTCCAGAAATGCAAAACCTTAATATGCTCCCGAACCAACACTGCACGATTTCAGCTCCGAATCTAGATCAGACATCTTGACCTGGTAAGATCTAAATCTTTTGTATTTCCATTTGAGGTTATTAGTTAAGATGTCTCATCATACCAAGCTTGATGAAAAGCTTGAGGGAGCTTACAAATTACGAGCCTGGAAGTATAGGATCTCCTTGGTCCTGGGAGAAAATGAGTTGGACTCCTATATCAATGAGGAGGTTCCAGTTCCAGAGGGAGATGAGGCAAAGGCATTACATAAGAAGAAGTTGGTTATGGCAAAGAGGATCATTGCTGATTCTATCAAGGATCACCTCATACCACAGGTTTCCTCCCTCAAGACACCTAAGGCTATGTTTGATTCCCTTACCAAATTGTTTGAAGGGAAGAACATAAACCGGAAGATGACTCTGAGAAACCAACTGAAGAATGTAAAGATCTAGAATGCTGAGACCATCCAGTCTTACTTTACAAGGGTCTCTCAGATCAAGGAACAACTAGAAGTAGTAGATGAAGAAGTGGAAAATGCAAAGAATGTGATGACCACCTTGAATGGTCTCCCTAGATCATGGGACTCCTTTATTCAAGGGATATGTGCTAGAAAGAAGTTAGTCAAGTTCAGGAGACTGTGGGAACAATTCTCTCACGAAGAAGCTCAGATAATAGCTCAAGAAGAAAAGATGGGAAGTGAAGATCAAGCTCTCACATTCCACTCCAAGAAAACCAAAAGAAGTTCTCATCACTCTAGAGGTAAGCATTTCTCTAAAAATATCTCAAGAAAAGACATGTCTAGAATCAAATGTTATACATGTGATGAAGTAGGACACTTTGCAAGAGATTGTCCTAAAAGAAAGAATAAGAAAAAGAGCAACAAGAGAAGACATCATGCTAATGCTACAGAGGATGATGAACCATCGAAGAAAAGAACCGGATATGAAAGTGAAGGCTCATCTAGTGAAGAAGAATATGTCTTGATTTTTGCTCTCACCAGAAACATCACACATGGAAGCAATGATTGGCTTATAGACAGTGGGGCTTCCAAAAATATGATAGGATTCAAAGAGTCCTTTGTAAAAATTTCAGAACATGAATCACCTCACAAGGTGAAGCTTGGAGATGACTACCAATATCCAATAAAAGGTCGTGGGGAATCCTCCTATAAACTAGACTCTGGATAGTCTATGAAAATGCAAGATGTATTGTTTGTACCAGGTCTCAAGAAGAACCTTCTCTCCATATCTGCATTAGATGCAAAAGGAATGAGGGTTGCATTTATAGATGGTCAATTCATCATGTGACCAAAAGGAAATACTATAGATGATGCGGTAGTGATTGGACAACAAGAAGGAGGATTGTACAAATTAAAGGGCCATCTAGAAAAGGTCTGGGTCCATGACATAGTTGAGCCAAATTTGCTTTGGCATAGAAGGCATGCACATGTGCATTACAGAGCACTACCACTGGTAAGCAAAGTTGTTGAAGGTCTTCTAGAAATACAAGAAAAACATGATGGGGTCTGCAAAGGATGTGCGAAAGGAAAGAATACAAGACATTTCCAAGTAGCGAAAGCAAAGAAAAAGGAATCTTAGAAATAATCCACTCTGATGTATGTAGTCCTATGTCATCAAGCTCACTAAGTGGGTATGTATATTATGTTTCTTTTATTGATGAATTTTCTAGGAAGACATGGATTTACTTCATGAAGAACAAAGGTGAAGTATTCAGCAAGTTCAAGGAATGCAAAGCCTTGATCGAGAATCACACTGAAAACAAGATCAAGACCTTTTGATCAGATAATGGTGGAGAATTCACTTCGAATGAATTCAAAGAGCTATGCAAAGACTCAGGGATTAAGAGGGAGTTGTCCACTCCTTATAATCCACAACAGAATGGGATTGCAGAAAGGAAGAATAGAACTATCATGGAAGCTAAAAGAGTAATGCTTCATGATCAAGATCTTCCTATGCATCTTTGGGCGGAAGCTGCCAGAACAGTGGTGTATGTACAGAACCGTACTCCACACAGAGTACTCGAGAACAAGACTCCTGAAGAAGTCTTCTCTGGAAAGAAACCAGAATTCAGCCATCTCAGAATATTCCATTGTCCACTATACATACACATTCCAAAAGAGAAGAGGACTAAATTAGATCCTTCAGGAAAGAATGGTATATTTGTGGGATACTCTGAAAGCTCGAAGGCTTACAGAATATACTTCCCAAGATTCAAGAAGATTGACATCAGCAGAGATGTGACATTTGATGAAGACACATCTTACAACAAATCTAGAAAGAGACCTGCTGAAGTTCCCGAAGAATCAAAAGCACCCAGAATTCATGATACAACCATGAATGAAGAAACTCAAGAAGAAGTTCGAGAATTTGAAGAACCACAAAGATTTGTAGATCCACCTCTAGAGAAGAATCCTCATAAGAGGAAACCTGCTTGGGTACAAGAAGTTATCTAAGGTGCAGAAAGATATGGGGCTCCAGAGGAGAATCACAGAGAAAGAAAGAGCACCAGATCCTACTCCGGGTATGTAGCATTACTATGTGATTTCATTGATAAAGAACCTTCCAATTATGAAGAAGCGACAGAATGGAAAGAATGGAAGGATCCTATGATCGAAGAGTATCAATCGATCATGAAGAATGATGTTTGGGATGTTGTCCCAATACCAGAAGGGAATTCAGTTGTAACTTCCAAATGGATCTACAAAGATCAAGCATGCTGCAGATGGTAGCATAGAGAAATATAAGGCAAGATTTGTTGCTCAGGGTTTCTCCTAGAAAGAAGGAATAGACTGTGAAGAAACCTTTTCACCTGTATCCAGATACACTTCCATCAGATCAGTACTTGCTCTGGCTGCAGTAATGAAATGGAAGATACACCAAATGGATGTCAAGACTTCTTTCTTGAATGGTGTAGTGGAAGAGGAAGTGTATGTGGAACAACCAGTCGGTTTCGAGACACATGACAGGGAGTCTCATGTGTGTAGATTGAAGAAATCCCTGTACGGTTTGAAACAGGCACCCAAGACATGGTATGGCAGAATTGACATCATATTTTAGTTTGGGGAGAGTGCAGATACTCCTACAAGGTTGAACATGGCAACCCAGTGATGCTCCTATTGTATGCAGATGATCTATTTGTGACAGGTATGGATGGGTTGATTGCTGATACGAAGAGAAATTTTGCTGCTGAGTTCGAAATGAAGGAATTGGGTATGATGCATTATTTTCTAGGTATGGAGGTGTGGCAGAGTGTGGATGGAATCTCCCTTAGACAAGGGAAGTATGCAGTAGAGATCCTGAAGAGGTTTGGGATGATGGACTGCAAGTCTATGGCCACACCTATGGCATCGAACCTGAAGCTATTGAGTGATGCTTCATCAGAAGTGGTTGATGCCATGATGTATCGTGAGATGATTGGGTCCTTGATGTACCTGATGAACAGGAGACCATATATTTTCTTTGCTGTGAACACCTTGAGCCAGTTCATGACAGATCCGAGACATGTCCACTTGACTGCTGCAAAGCATATTCTGAGGTACCTGAGAGGTACAATTGATTATGGGATCAAGTACGAGGTGAATCAGAAGATTAACCTAGAGGGTTATGTTGATTCAGATTGGGCAGGAAGTGCCATTGAGAGGAAGAGTACTTCAGGGTGTTGCTTCAGTATGGGATCACATGTGATCTCTTGGTTTAGCAGGAAGCAATCCTATGTGGCACTGAGTATAGCTGAAGCAGAGTATGTCGCAGCTTGTTTAGCTAGTTGTGAGGTAGTATGGCTGAGGAAGCCACTATCATATTTATTTGATCTCCAGATGGATGCTACTTGTATGCATTGTGACAACCAGATTTGTGTGAAGTTGTCAAAGAATCCAGTGTTCCATGACAATTCGAAGCATATCGAGATCAAGTATCACTATATCAGGGATATGGTGCAGAGGGGAGCAATGAATCTCTAGTATGTTGCGACGGACGATCAGATAGATGATGTGTTGATGAAGCCATTGGCCAGAGTGAAGTTTGAGCACTTCAAGGAGAAGCTTGGGTTTCTCCAGATCGAGGTCCCTTCCAAGGGGAAGTGACGAGTCCGAAAGCCATTATGACGAGTAGGTCAGATGTAAGGGCTGGGCCATTCTGTCATGGTGAGAGGATTTGGTTCCTTCCATGTTAGATATGAATGCTAAGCCATTCTGATATGACTGTAGGATTGGATCCTACATGATCAGATATAAGGGCTACTGCCATTCTAGGAATGGACCTTCCTGGTGAGTTACGAGGAATACTTGGTCTGGGACTGAGGGCCTTTCTGAGAGGATTGTAAGATGCAGTCTTACAAGATTAGATGTGAGTGTTGTGCCTTTCTGATGAGTAGGTCATATGTAAGTGTTATGCCTTTCTCACGAGTAGGTCAGATGTGAGTGCTAGCCATTCTAACGAGTAGGTCAGATGTAAGGGCTACTACCATTCTCTGGGAGAATGGAGGCACCTGGTTCGTTACCAGGTAGCTCAGTCTAGGACTGGGGGCCATTCTGATATGATTGTAGGATTGGTTTCCTACAAGATTAGATGTGAGTGCATGCCATTCTGAGGAGTAGGTCAGATGTAAGTGTTGTGCCTTTCTGACGAGTAGTTCAGATGTGAGCGTTAGCGTTTCTGATGAGTAGGTCTGGTATAAGTGCTACCGAAGACCTAAGAGGAGGTAGGCCTATAACCGGCATGAAAAAGGGATGGCTCTGTAGAAATTCCTGTGATGAGAAGAATCATGAGATAGCACCTATGGTACTAATCCAGATTGAGTGAGGATCTAGATCCAGTGACGATGACCCAGTGATGATCCAGATCGAGCTATGATCCATATCCAGTTATGATGTCTCCAAGATGATCTCGATCGAGTGATGATCTAGATCCAACAGTGATGATCTAGATCGAGTGAGGATCTAGATCTAGTGATGATGACATTGTGATGATCTAGATCGAGTGATGATCCAGATCCAGTGATGATGATCTAGATCGATCGATGATCCAGATCCAGTGATGATGATCTTGATCGAGTGATGATCCATATCTAGTGATGATGATCTAGATCGAGTGATGATCTAGATCCAGTGATGATGATCCAGATCGAGTGATGATCCAGATCCAGTGGTGATGACCCTGTGACGATCCAGATCCAGATGAATATGAATTGAAGATGAAGATGAAGAAAACTTGACGATGACCCAGATGATACAGAGAAGAAGACTTGTGCTGAAAAATTGTGTCGAGAGAATACCTTCCTAGTTAAGAGGGAGGGTTGATGAATATGTAACTTCAGAATGTATTCACTTGTATATCTTATGTATTGTAACCCGATGTTTATTTCGGGATGTATTTATGTCATGTCATGCCCCGATGTTCCTATCGGGAAGATCTATAATGTAAACAAGTTGTGTCAAGTTATTGTGGGTAACCCTCCTATTGTCTAAGGGTTAAAGTCCCCGCAGTTTCGGGCACTAGAGTTATTAGACTCTCCTAGAGAGGTCTTTCCTAGTAGGGTCTAGTCATGTCAGGAATTAGTATAAATAGAGAGCTAGCCTCCCTATTTAGCACACATCTCATCCACACTCAGTTGTAGCACATAGCTGAGGAAGAGAAAGACACTGGGGCAAGGAAGAAAGAGGTTGTTGCTGTCGGGAGATCATCTTACTATTTTGGGGGTTTTACTTTTGGTGCTAATTCTATCTCTGAGGAATTTGCGGGGTTTTCTCCATTTATGGTTTCCTCGAGAAAAAAAAACTATGTTCATTGTCTCTTGTGTTTGATTTCTGTACTTGTTGTTCTCTCAGTTAAAGATCCTAACATAATGCTAGCTTGATTGATAAAACTAACACCACCAATTCTTAATATCTTGCTCTGATATCATCTACTTATGGTCATTACATCCATATATGTACTACCGGCAACGGAACCAATGTTGTAATCTCACAGATCACATAGGGTTACTAATAATACACATAGAAACTTATAAACATAATAGACACATGAGAGCAAAATAGATAAGGAAGTAACAGATTATATTATAATATAACATGAGGGTCCATACAGATATCCAAACTGAACCGAGTTCTCATCTGACTCAAGAGCCTACTATATGTGATTACAAATGGTTACAAGTAACGACTTATTGGTTCGGTCAATTTACATGACTTTATGCGGCCAACCTAATCTCCAATTAGTCGGTTATTCGACTAGTCGGCTCACTGACTAGCTTCACCAACAGTGGCCTACAAATATATGATGAATAATTTATATATATAAATACATGCCAAGATTTGAATTTTATTCCTCATCCCACCAAAGTAAACTAACCCCTAATATTTATATTACTATGCCAAATTAAAAAAAACCCTTGACCCCTTAATACAAGGCAATATATTTTTAGGATTTTAGGAGTATTGAGACACCCAATATGAATGGACATGATATGATATTGCCTTGATAGTGAAACCCTAGTGAACCCACTACAATTTCAAATCAATATAATGATGCGAACATAGCGAAATCAAATATAATTATTGGTATGTTTGCATCAATATAATGATGCAAACATACCAATCATGGTTGAATCAACCACCTATTCAGTTCCCACTATGTCCAAACTCACCAATTAGGAATTTCTATAGTAATAATAGTTATTCATTTTTTGGCAATGGAAGAAATGAAATAGAGGTTGGTATGGATGAATTATTACAACATACAATTTCCATGGGCACATTGTTGATACATGCTCTCCAAGACAATGATCTAGGAGATGGCACTCATATCAATGATACCTTCTTCCAACCCTTAAAATTTATTCCACCACCCCTTTGTTAAGCTATAAATGTTGGCATATTACCCCATATATTGTGGTTGATTACATATTATTGACGTCATATTAGGTCTATTAGTTGTAATTGTTGTTAGTATTATTATATTAGTTATGCCAGCTTGTGTCCATTAGTTGTAATTGTACCTCTTTGTCTCCTATCTATCTATCTATCTATCTATCTATCTATCTATCTATATATATATATATATATAGTAAGGATGCATTCTCATTTGTATAATCTCATCTTGTCTTGTCTTATGTAATTCGTACATTGTGTAACGAGGCTTCCCCCTCAAAGAGGATCTCTATTCATCTTTGTTCTTCATTATTAAGGCATGGATTACACTTTTTGGTCTCTTTACACTCTTTTAATGCTCATTTGGGTAATTTGTTTCTTAAGATTTGGTATGAGAACTTAGATGCTTCCAAGACAAGACATCTTGGAATATTTGTTATAACATTTTTTCTAAAAATATTCAGACATTGAAACATGGAACCATCTAGAAATTAGGCCAAGATTTATGTGGTAAAATTTTCATATCCTAACTCATTATAGGTACATATTTATTTCTAGGTGAAGGTAGGGTTTATGACTAGTCCAAAAATTAGTCTAAAACATGTGTTCTGGAAAAATGGTTATATATGGGGCATCCTAGATACAAAGTGAGTTAGAACTATTGAAGAAGAAATAAGACAAACAAAACTATCAGTGGTCTCAATTTTAGGCTCATATCTAAAAAAATAGACAAGTGGTTGCAGGTTGTACACCCCTAATATTCAGAAAAGGAAAAACATAACAAGTGTTGGGAAAATAGTGACAACTTGTTTTGGCAATGAAAGGAGGACATATCAAGATACCACAGGATGATATTTAAGACTCGGAGGGGGAGAAGTTTTAGGTTTACTTTACTTGAAAGGTTGGCTAGAAAATCATTCTTCAAATCAAGGTTGGAAAATTTAATGTATGACATTTTAAACTTGAATATATTTTAGTAGAAGGATGTATTAAAGTTGAACAGAAGGTGTGATATCTATTTATATTGTTCAAAACACCACCAAAAGGTAGTGGAAAAAATCACACTCCAATAGAACCATAGAGGATTCATCCTCGACCGATGATGAAAATGAAGAAATATATTTTAGGGTGTCCAAGATGGAATATATGATTAAAAGGACCGTAAAATCATTTTATTTGGTTAACTTGTAAAATAAGATGGCAAGTAAAGAGGATCTAGTAAACATAACCAATCATACGACTAGTTAAAAAGAAGATATTCAAGATTTGAAGGTGCTACTGAATGAGATAAGACTTAGATTTATTACACATTTATATATTCAAGAAGAGGATAAGCAAGAAAAGGAGGACTTATTATGGTAAGGTATTGAGAAAATTGAAAAATAGTTAGAGAAAAGAGGTTTGTGTTCCCAAAAATTGATCATCCCATATTCAACTCTATTCCAAGCAACTACTTTATTCCGAATATTGTAATGATAAATTTTGATGGAAATTATCCAATAACATAGATATTCTAGAAGGATAAATTATTTGATCTACACCAAGTGCCAACATTGCAAAATGTAATATTGCATCATTATATTTAGATCCATATCAATTTGAGTGATACCAATGGATTTATGGCCATTAAAAGCACTCTATTAACTCTTGGTCTATATTCAAAGAAGAATTGATTACACATTATGGTGATATTAATAACAATACTTTCTTTAGTTAGTTGATCAATATCAAGAAAAAAGGTCCAATTATAGAGCACATCGTGTAGTTTCAAAAGTTAAGTATTAGAGTGAAGAATATTTTAGAAGGTAATTATTTGGAACTCTTTATGGGAACATTAAAGGAGAATATTCAACATGATATACATATCCTTGAACCTAAATCACTACATAACGTTTTTATTTTGGATAGGAAAATTGAAAGTAAAAATATGGGGATGACTACTAACAGGACCACCTCTAACACATATAGAGAGAATAATGTTCCCTCTTCTAACCCACCTCAAAGGTTGACACCCAAACTATTGGATGAAATAAGAAAAAATGTCTCTCCTTTAATTGGGACAACAATTATAGTAAGGGACAAAAGCGTGGAGAGAAGAAATTATTCTACATAGATTTTGAAGAGGAAGAATCAAAAGGACATGAACCATCACAAGATGAAGAATTAGACGAGATTGCTCGCGAAGAAGTTACTCCCACCAAATATTCTCATGCATTGGTTGGAATCAACACTCCCCAAACTCTCAATATTGAAAGATGTATCAAAAGTCAAAATGTAGCAATTTTGATTGATTCTGGTAGACTCATACTTTCTTTCATTGTAAACTAACCAAAGCTCTCAATTTCTTTGCATATCCAACACCAAAGTTTCAAGTAATTATTGCGGATGGAGGAACTATAAATTTCTCATGGAAATTCCATAATATCTATCATAATATGGGGTAATGTGTATTGAATAGTCCAAGGATTGTTATCCCAATGGATGGTGCTGATAATGTATAAGGGTTTCAATGGTTACAATCATTGGGAATAATTTTTTTAATTTTCAATAAATTTTCATGGGAAGAAAAAAAATTGAATTAAGGGCTATCATACTAAATCTAAGGAAGGTGATAAGCTTCAATGGTATGACAAAAATTGTTGAAAAAGAGACATCAAGGTGTAATTACACAATTATGCTCACTAGATGTTTAAACATCAAAGCCTCATATTCCCATGGATCTCCAAAGGCTCATTGATAATCACTCTAATGTATTTGAAGATATTCCAAAAGGTATTCCACCTACTAAATATTTTGATCATGCTATTCACTTAATTGAAATAAATGTTTCTCCTAACGTTATACCTTACAGATACCCTTGTGGCCAAACAAGTGAAATTGAGCATATGGTTGAAGAAATGCTAGAGGTTTCCATAATTTTCCCTAGCCAATGTTCTTACTCTACACCAGTGGTAATGGTACAAGATAAGGAGGGTTCATGGCTTATGTGTCTAGACTATAGATAGCTCAACAAGATCACCATTAAAGATAAGTTTACAATTCCTCTCATGATGAATTGCTAGATGGACTACATGGAGTAATGTACTTCATAAAGTTTGATCTTAGTTTAGGGATTATGAGATTAGAATGAAAGAATATAACATCCCTAAAACAATATTCAGAACTCATGAAGGTCATTAAAAATTTATGATCATGCCTTTTGCCCTTACAAATGCACCTTCCACATATCAAGGTTTGATGAATTACATTTTCAATCCCTAAAAGAACATGTTAAACATGTCGACACAGTTCTACAACCACTAAAGGAGAAAGAGCTATATCAAAAACCTTCCAAATATTTCTTTGGGGTAAAGGAGGAACGATATTTGGGTTATATTGTATCTCTTGAATGTCTCAAAGTGGATATTAACAAAATTAGATCAATGATGGACTAGACGATCCCCAAAAACCTGAAGAATCTAAGAGGATTATTAGCTTTGACAAGGTGCTACCACAAATTTGTTTCGAACTATAGAAGAATAGCATCACCATTAACAACATTATTGAAGAAGGAAGAAAATTCTTGGAGTCCAAAGACAACTCAATCATTTGAAAAACTTAAAGTAGGAAATGTGTAAAGATCATATTTTGACCAGACCAGACTTCAAAAAAACCTTCATTGTGGAATGTGATACCTTAGGAAATGGAATGAATGTTCTTCTAATACAAGAAGGACGACCTCTTGCTATCCAATGTATACCAATCAAGGGGAAGAACTTGTAGCCTAAACCATTAATAAGAAGGAAATGATGGAAATATAACATGTACTTGAGAAATTGGGTCCTTACCTAATATGTAGGAACTTCAAGGTCAAAATAGATCATGATATTCTTAAATGCTTCTTGCAACAGACACTATCTTAGAAAGAGAAACACAAATGGGTAACCAACATGTTGGGATATGACTTTTAAATCATCTATAAAAAAAGGGAAATAAAATGTGATGAAAAATGCACTCTCCAGAAAAAATGAGGATGTTGAGTTACTTTGTGTGATTTTGATTATAGAAATGAATTGGCTAGTAGAAGCAAGGGAAGAATGGAAGAAAACCAATCTGAGTGGACACTCATTCAAAAGCTACAAAAGGATTCCATTGTATCAAAGACTTTTGTGTGGAATAATTATTCACTATGGTATAAGGATCGCTTATATCTATGTATTAAATCTCAACTCAAACAAAATATCCTTTCAGAATTACACATCTCTTATTGGTGGCATTCCCAAAAAACATACCACACGATCAAGAAGGATTTTTTTTTGGAAATTCTTAAATTTGGTTTTCAAAGTTTTGCGGAAAAATATTTTGTTTTCCAGAAAAATAAGGTTGAAATAGTTAATACCCCATGTCTTTTATAACCATTATAAATACCTTGTTAGCGTTGGGAGGAAGTTTCAGTGGATTTTATCATAGGCCTACCAAATTCAAAAGGGAAGAATGCTAGTATGGTGCCTCTTAATCAAGTTACAAAGTGTGAACGCTTTTGTGCACTCCCTCACCCTTTTAATGCAAGTATAGTCATTTCATCTTCATGGAAACAATTCATAAGTTAAATGGAAATATGAAGGTTATTATCAGTGATCGAGATCCAATTTTCGTTGGAAAATTTTGGAATGAACTATTTTATTGTATGGGTACCAAGTTGGATCATAGTTAATCCTATGATCCTCAATCCAATGGGAAAATTGAGATAGTGAACAAATTTTTTTAAGGATACCTTCACTACTTTGCATCTAACAAACAAACACGGTGGGTGAAATAGTTACCCTTGGTAGAATGGTGGTACAGTACTTCCTTCCATACGCCATAAATAATTTCTACATTTATGGCACTTTATGGGTGCCATCCTCCATCTATAATATCTCCATTAAAAGGAAAATCTGAATTTCAAGTTGCGGAAGATCGCCTAGAGCACCATCAAGTTCTCGAGTTGCTAAAGGACAACCTTGCTATGCCAAAAAATAGGATGAAACAACAAGCATATCAACATCGCAGTGAAAGGAGTTTTGAAGAAGGGATTGGGTATTTATGAGGTTGTAACCTTATAAACAAATGTCCCTCAAGAAACTAAATAAACATAAATCTAGAAACTAAGTACTATAGTCCTTATAATGTGATGCAAAATATTGGTAGTATGGCTTACAATTTGGAGCTCCCTTCATTTTTAAGGGTACACATTGTTTCCATGTTTCTTGGTTAAAGAAGGTAGTAGGAAACAACATCCCAATTCAAACTATCTTGTGAGATCGTTATGAGGAAGGAAAAGTCATATTGGAACCTGAACAAATCACAAACACAATAACCACACAACTACGCAATCAAGCTATTACTAGGTACCTCATCAATAGGAAGAAATTACCAGTTGAACATTCAACATGGGAATATGTGTCCTTCATATAAAAGAATCCACAACTAATCAAGCATTGAGAACAACACTTATCAGAATGGGAGGGCCATGTTAAGCCCTAAATGTTGGAACATTACCCCCTATATTGTGGCTGAGTACATATTATTGATGTCAACTTGGGTTTACTCGTGGTAATTTCGTTAGTATTATTATATTACTTATGTCGACTTTGATCCATTAGTTTTAATTGTACCTCTTTATCTCCTATATATAAGAAGGATTCCTTTCCATTTCTATCATCTCGTATTGGCTTATGTACTTACTACATTGTGTAAGGGCGTTTCCCTCTCAAACAGTCTTGTTATTTATCTATGTTATTCAATATTAAGGAATGTATTACTCTTCCTAGTCTCTATATGCTCTTTTCATGCTCTTTTGGGGATATTGTTGCTTAGCACCCTATGTTTGGACCTGGTCGATCAATGTTACTATACAACTTGAAATCAATGTATGGAATGTTAGACCCTTATTTCTAGACACTTTTGAGGTAAATGACAATGAACTCCCTTATATTTTGATGAATCTCATCACATAATCAACATTGAAAATGGTCAATTTTACGAATGGTGAATGACATTGTACATTTATATTGTCCATTAACTGCATGTGATTCAAAGACAAAGTACTTCTGAGTGATAATGTTTTTCCCAACAACTACGAAGAGGCAATAAAAATGTTGAAAATGTTGGGCGTTGATTACATATCATATCATGTGTGTCAAAATGATTGTATTCTATATAGAGGAAAATATGCACACAAAGGGATATGTCCAAAATGTGGGCATGATAGGTACCAAAAATCAAGAAATAAGTGTAAATCGCATGGTCCTCTCCATAAGATATTGAGGCACATGTATATAATCCTAAGGATTCAAAGGCTATTTTGTTGCAAAGAATTTCCTATGGTGTAGTGATGACATGCCTTGCATCGAAGTGAGGATGGAGTTATGTGAATCCTAGTAGATGCAATATCCCTTAATCATATAGAGGATAAATGGCGAGATAAATTCTAGGATGGACTATGGAGCCTTTTATTGAGCATACCCATAGATGGAATCAACCCAATTTCCCTCAAAAACACCAACTATTATGTTTGTCCGATAGTAGTGATCAATAACAATATCCCCCATTGTTTTTTAGGAAAAATGAACATCTTAGCTTGGATCTTATATCTATTGGTATAAGACAAGTGCAGAATATGGATTTTTACCTAAAACCATTGATCAACGAATTGAATAATTTATGTAAATATATACCACTATATGATGTATCAAGGCCCATCCCAATAGAGAATAGTTTTACGTTGTAACACATCTAACATACACATCTAACAATCATATTTAACAAACACATCTATAAACAAGCATGAACATTCACATCTAATATCACCTAATATCATTTAAGATAAGCATCTACTAGTTACATCTAAAAACAATTAACATCATCTAAAATATCGTCATCATAATTTTCAACACTTAACAAACATAAACACTGGCATACCTAGTAAACATAAACATTCAAACATAATCATATCATCATAACCATAACGGAGCAACAAATCTTAACCATAACACAACAACAAATATTTGTTTAGAGTCCATCTAGATAGAGAACCATTTTAAATTGTAGATATATATGAACACTTTTTAAAGATATTTGGGCAAACTCTAAACTTTAGATTAATTTCTATATTCTTAAAAGTTATTTTTTCAATCAAATTTCTTAGAAAAATAAATAACATCTTGTAAATTACTACTTAACATAATCAATAAATAACCAACATAATATTGATTTATGCATTTAAAACATTACGTTCAAGATTTATGGGTGATTGTTGTTCATACTTGTGAAATATATATGGCCTATGATGGTATTATATTAGAATATCTTCATTATGCCGAAGTTAGGCCGAAGGTGTATATATGTTAGAATTTTGGCATGGACTACCATCTATGCTTTTTCATCTACGAAGAGTGAGACAAGTGTACTATCCAGTTTGATTCTATGGGCGTCGTCCAAGATTAAACGAGAATGAGACAAGTGTACTGTCTAGATTGATTCTATGGCTGTCGTTCATAATTAATAATCAATAATTTCAAAAAAAAGAAAAATAGCTTAATTGGCATGTGATAAGTACACTTAGTGATAGTTGTAAAAATTAAAATTAATCATTAAACTATTTGATTATTAGATACAACTACGAGATTAACTCTAGCGATTATTAGATACAACTATTAGCTTAACTCCAATGATTCTAGAACTATTAGCTTAACTTCAAATCTAATCATAGTTATCTTGGATAACTATTAGCTTAACTTCAACTCTAATCACTTAAGGCTTAGTCCAAGTGCATTTGGCATCTAGGAGTCTAGCTAATGTGAGTTATGTAAGAGTCAAACTCCTAATAAAATAGTGGGAACTCCTAATAAAATCCTCCAAGCTCCTAATAAACTCTAGCATCTCGTAGTTAGACATCTAACTAATATACAATTCATATATCATGTTTAGGTTTTCCATATAGATATAATTAGGTTTTTTATTCTAGCAAACTTCACCTTCAACTATTTGATTATTAGATAGAGCTATCCAATTATTAGCTTAAATACATTGATGATACAACTATTAGCTTAACTTCAACTCCAATCATGACTTTTACTTGAATTGCAATTGCCAATATATTAACTTTTAAATTAACTATTAGATACAACTATTAACTTAACTCCAATGATTCTACAATTATTAGTTTAACTTCAACTCTAATCATTGTTATATCGTGTAAATGTTAGAATAACTTCAATGATTCTACAACTATTAGCTAAACTTCAACTCTAATCGCAGTTATATTGGATAACTATTAGATTGTTTCAATAGTGATACAACTATTAAAATAAATTTAGATGAACTCCATCTCTTAGCATGAGAAGTTTACCTTGATTGCAGTGAAACCATGCACCAAGAACAATCACTTAGATAATGTGCAAATTATGTGACACTTGAACTCCATATGGCACTTGGAAGTCGAGTTAATGTGCATAAGGCATAGACTAAGATTTATATTAACTTTTAAATTAACTATTAGACACAATATTAGCTTAACTCCAATGATGATACCACTATGAACCTAGCTTCAACTATGAGCTTAACAACCATAAATTAAGTGGTTGTTATATTAGCTTTACTATTAGATACAAGTAATTAACACATTCTTTAGTAAAAAAACATTATCAATATGTCAAATATATACCTCTGAGCATATTTAAAACATATTAATCTTAGTAATATGATTGCTCCTAGTAGTAGAATAGTGTTATTGAATCGATACATTTATGGTATGACTCTTTTCTGGAACTCTTGCTTGTTACTATTCCGTTATCAAAATAATTTACCATGAATACAAGGGCCAAATCAAGATTTTGTTGGATTTTGTTGCTATTTTAAAAATATTGTTGTGAATGTTCTCCCATGAGAGATTCAATGAATAGTCCTCGAGTTTCTCTAACCTTAGATTGGTTGAATATGCATTGCATTGTTGCAGCTACTGTAAATGTGGAAGTCCATTTAATTTTGAACACATAACAAATCTTTCTTGTGCAATGGCTATAGTATGTGCTCGAGTTTCTCTAACATGAGATTGATTGAACATGCATTGCATTATTGCGGTTACTCTACTGTAAATGTGAAAGTCCATTTAATTTTGAACATAATAACAAAGCTTTGTTATGCAATGGATATAGTAGGTTCTCATGTTGCAATTACATGTTTTTTTTTTCAAATTTCTATTGCAAGAAGGCTATAAATCTATTGTCATTGACTAAAGAAAATAAGTAAAAAATCAATAAATTACTACTCACAATATGTACCATAACTGTAACAATTAAAGTACATAAAACAAAAATAAACAAAACACTTAACCATAATCCTTCATTCACACAATTGCATAAGATTATACATCTGTAAATAAATGCATAAAACCAAGCAAGTTAACAATTCACCTAGCAAATAAGCAAGGAGTCAAGCACATGAGTAGTACTCAAAGCAATGAAGAGAACACTAGGCATCAAACAAATAACAAAACCATTACCGGAAGGTGATTTAGACCAACAGTGGTCTAATCTCTCATTGAAAGGGACTTACATCATTTGGGTACAGAAAAAAGCTCACACAGAGAATAGTAACTAGAGAAATTTGTTCATAAATCTCTATATTCACAAAACCCAAACAAATAAATTTGGAAGCTCTCTATAAAAATGCAACAGCTCCAAAATTGTAACCATTGATCTCTTAGCTTGGAGAAACATCTAAAGTCATTAGAAAACTCACCCATCATAGAAAGAATGTAAAAGAAGCATCTAAAGTCATTAGAAAACTCACCCATCACTGAAAAAATGTAAAAGAAACAGGAATTTGTTAAAAAATGAGTAAATTCACAAAACCCAAACAAATAATTTTGGAAACGGCCTTAAAAAAAAGAAGCAACATTTCCAAAATCATTGATCTGTGAGGTTGGATAAGCCTCATCTAGAGAAGTGTTTGGACTCATGTTAAACTAGAGTAGTCAAACAACACTGTAAAGCTACAAGTTTTATTAAATAGATTTTTTCAATCATCAAGATCCATTAAAAGTCTTTTCACAAGTTAACTCATCAAAATGATAACACATTGAAAATCATAGCACATTGGAGACATAAATTATCATGGAAATTCACATGGAAAACCAATACTCTAATAGCAACTTGTCCTATTTCACAAATCTCTGATTACAATAACCAACCAACATTATAATAATGAGTCCGTCTTAATTCACAAATCTTTGAAATGTCTATTACAAACAATACAGCTAATCCTTTTTATAAACCATGAAGTGTTGTGATTTCTATATAAGTCATTTTCCTTGGAGCTACTATGCTGAAAACCAAAAAGGGAATATGGAAGTCTACCTACTTCGGAATAGGAAAGTCTCTACCATGCCCAAAACTCACCATCACAAAAAAGAATGTAAAGAGAACAGAATTTTGTTAAAAAATGAGTAAATTCACAAAACCTAAACTCACCATTTAATTTTGAACTTAATAATACGTTCTCGTGTTGTTATTGTAACTACATGACACACCATTTAATTTTGAACTTAATAGTACGTTCTCATGTTGTTATTGCAACTACATGACAATTGCATAAGATTATACATCTATAAATAAATGCATAAAAGCAAGAAAGTGAACAATTCACCTAGCAAATAAGCAAGGTGTCAAGCACATGAGCAGTACTCAAAGCAATGAAGAGAACCCTAGGCATCAAACAAATAACGAAACCATTATTGAAAGGGGATTTAAAAGTTAAATAGACAAACATCCGTCTAATCTCTCATTGAAAAGGAGTAACATCTTTAGGGTAAAGAAAAAAACTCACACGGAGAATAGTAAAGAGAGAAATTTGTTCATAAATCTCTATATTCACAAAACCAAAGCAAATAAATTTCGAAGCTCTCTATAAAAATGCAACAACTGCAAATTTGTAACAATTGATCTCTGAGCTTGGAGAAGCATCTAAAGTCCTAGAAAACAGCTTAGAGAAGCATCTAAAGTCATTAGAAAACTCACACATCACAGAAAGAACTTAAAAGAAACAGAAAATTTGTTAAAAAATGAGTAAATTCACAAAACCCAAACAAAGAAATTTGGAAACTGCCTTTTAAAAAACGCAACAACTCCAAAATCATTGATCTCTGAGCTTGGATAAGCCTCGTCTAGAGCAGTGTTTGGACTCCTGTTAAACTAGAATAGTCAAACAACACTGTAAAGCTACAAATTTTATTAAATATAGTTTTTCAATCATCAAGCTCCATTAAAAGTCAAAATAACAGGTTAACTCATCAAAATTATAACACATTGAAAATCATTCAAATGGAAAACTAATACTCTAATAGTAACTCGGTTTTAATTCACAAATATTGGAGACAAATTATTCTGGAAATTCAAATAGAAAACTAATACTCTAATAGTAACTCGGTCTTAATTCACAAATATCTGATTACAATAACTCAACTACATTATAATCATGACTCGGTGTTAATTCACAAATCTCTGATTACAATACAGCCAATCATTTTTATAAACCGTGGTGTGATTTCTCTATAAGTCATTTTCCTTGGAGCTACCATGCCCAAAAAAAAGGGGAAATATGAAAGTCTACCTGCTTGGGAATAGCAAAGTCTCCTTGCTTGGGCATTTTAATAGAAACATGTGAAAGGAAATATGATAAAAAAAAACACTATTCGAAAGTAGCAGGAAAGAAAGCACTCTTTGAGAGCCTACGAAGGATAGGCTTTGTTACCTTCGACTTCTGGAAGCCATAGACAGAGTCGCAGGACTTATTCAGATGGACAATGCGTTGATAATGACCCTCATTCTCAGGCTGGATCACCGCCATCTGTTTGTAAGACTCCATGCTTGTGCAATCTAAAAGCAGACGTCGAATGTGAGCAGGGCAAGTTGCAATCACTGCTTCTTTGACAAGTGCGAGATTATTCAGATATTTTCTTCATATTTGTTGTGATTGCATTCATCTAAATTTAGCTGGAGCAGGGCAAGATATCGGAGAACAAGCGATGTTCGAATCCAGATGGAACACCATTCTCCCAATCTCCCTGGCAGAGATTCCAACCAACCATCCACTTCGTAGGAAAGCTTGCCCGTGGCTTCCATGGCTATGCTACTTTGGCCAGAATTCGGATTCTTCTTAGAGGGACCAGCTTTGAAATAGGCCGAAAGGATCTTTTCGTAAATAGTACTTTTCGGATTTTCAAGGGCGATTATACTTACTTCTAACTGGCATCGTTAGCGGACACAGTCGAATCCCCACGTCCTGCAAGCAGCCTTGCGAAGATGGTAAGGAAGAAGAACGTTGAAATAGGGGATGGTGATCTCTTCGCCTTTATTGATGTCCTTGGTCGCATGAATACTCATCATATCACCGACGTTGATTCTGGAGGCGTTTGGCAGGCAGGAATGGTTGATGAGAGACGGAATCAGCCAAATGCCGTGGTAACACCTAATTTCAACAGGATTCATCCAATAATTTGTGTTTTCTCGAGACATGTCATCAAACGCGACTGTCCTTAAGATACGGAGAATACCTTCAGTGCCGAGCTTCTCAATATATGCACGGATAATCTTCTTCACCGAAGTAGACGGATCTTGAGCATAGTCCAAGGCGAAGTCCGGCAATATAGGAATGGATGTGCTGCCGCTGGAAGGGTCGAAGGAAAGGAATAACCGGACTGCATCGACAGATGCTTCCTGGTTGATCGCATCTTCTACATTCTGAACAAGACCGTTGGCCATGGGATCGTGGATGAATTGATCACTCTTATAATCATGGCACCTGGCCAAAGCCTTGCAAATAAGCACTACCGTGCCAGTTTTCAAAAACTTTGTTGCGAACAATCCTCTGCCCTGTCCTTTGGCTGACTTTTTAATCACTACAGGTCCTATGAAATCTGCGTCTGGTTTGCAATCTTTTGGGCTTTTTGGAATACCCGCTATGGCTTGGCCAATGCGGTAATATTCGATACACTTTTGCCAATAGAAAGGAACGACAGATTTTGGCGTTCCGGACATGCAAGACGGTAAAAAGTCGTCCATGAACCAATAAGCATCCATAAAACCCTAAAGATATTAGCGATTCAATTCGCAGGCACAAAGCTTGCATAATCATTTGGGGAGAATCATCCAATTCAGAAGAGATCACGCAGCAGGTCCCCGCGTCTTGGAGCGCCTCAGAATAGCGACCAAGTCCAATATACGCCCGCCATCTGTTGCAGTGCAATTGGAAACGAAGTAACATCCGATTTGTGTCAACCCATTTGGATTGGGTTTGCGAAAGGATTATTTCGCATTTAGTGTAATTCCCGACACATTCCTCCCACTCTTCGGCATCATGCCCGCGTCTTCCATTGTCAAGCCAATCCTGGAATTTCGTTGGGCTGCTTTCAGGGAACCTCTCTAATCTCACAAATGACCTAGGATTGTCGACTTCAAGCCACTGAAAGCCGTCAGGAGCTTTAAGCAAGCGAGGCTGCTTTAGCGCAATTTTGGTGCCCTTTGGGTAAGCCCTTATTGCATAGGATTGATCGGTGAACAGGAAGTCTGGAGCAACGATTGATAGAGCAATGCCATTCGCGATGTCCGCCTCTTTCATGACGGTATAGATTCTACCGAACCTGAAGGGATCAACGCAGAGCTCCCCATACAGGACTCTCAACTCATTCGACTTCCCAACGGCCAAGTCATTGAGATGAACAATAATGAGATCACCCGTCCGTCCTAAATGCTTATACCGGGTTTGAACAACACGCAGGAATTCATTGGACCGATCGGATACGCATAAATGTTCTGGAGAGGCCAATGAAGAAAATTTCTTGAGCGCCATATCGTGAATGGCCATGAATGTTTCTGTATTATTGTTGGAAATAGACTCCATACTTTTATCAGAAAGCGGACCAAGGCCAAAAATGTGAACAGGGCTCTGAAGAATCTGTGATGAATAAGGTATACCTGGTGTAGAAGTGGATGGCCGAATCAGCATGAGAGCTTTTTCTTCGGCAATCGCTGTTGCTGCCCTGATCTGCCTTCATCTCGTCTTCTTGTGTTATTTCGGGATGCTTCGTCATGAGTGGGAGTAAGCGACGGAAAAGATAGTTGCAGGCTTTCAGCTATAGGAAGTAAATCTCACGGTGTCCCTCTTAGGGTATTGTTATCTCGCTCGCCTGTCGAAGGACGAGGTGATCAAAAGTTCCAATTGATATAAGGAGCACGAGTCTTTGATTGAAAGCCAAAGGCAATAAATGATCGCGCTACGAGTTCGATAAGGGTTTAAAGCCATCAACGAAGGGAGTGGCCAATAGTTCAATAGGGTTAGAGGACCATATTACTTAAACAATATGACTTAGACTTAGATTTAGACTTAGAGATGTCTAACCGTTAAGAGCAAGTGTTTTCTTCTAGGAGGTCACACATCCAGATCTAGAGGGGTAGGGTATGTATACAGCGGTAACACTTACATCACTTTGAGTGAGAGGGGTCTCTTTTCCGAGAAACAAGGGTGTCTCATACACGAAATTGGTGTCTAGCTTGACTTTGACCTTAAAAATATATTATTATTATATCTATTATTATTACTATACACTAGAATCCTATTGCATAGAGAAGGATGAAAAAATTCACTCACATTAATATGATTTTTATTTATATATTGAGAAATTAGGGTTTATGATTAAAGAATTACTTTTTAAATTTGAAATACAAACCACCAACTCAAGAAATATTGAAGCAAATCACACATGAATACACAATTTTTTTGTCAAAGACTCCGAAAAACCCCAATTCATTGAGAAAACACTAGAAAGAGAAAATTATCATTAAAAATAGAATGTCATAAATTTTTCCCAACAACACACAAAACAATGTTTCTTGTGACCCTTACAAATTTCATCCACCAGAACAACTGCAAATACCTTATGTGCCAATTTGTTGTACTTTCACACTTGTGGTACGAAACTCTACACATGTGTTGTATGGTTATGTACTTTTTTCTTTCCTCGAGAATCTTGCGAGAGCAACAATAAAGGTTGTATGACCTTGTCAAACAGTTGTACAAATCTTCCTCGATTTATGTGCTTCACATGTGTGCTCTAGGGATCTTACATGTGCAATAATAAATGTTGATGTACTTTTTTCCATTAATGTTGCTCCTTGTCTTGGGAAATGTGCCATACTTCTAGGGCATTTCTATCTCCTTGAGTCTCAATCTCTTCTCTCTCTCCGCATTGATGGCTACTTTTCTAATTTGTCATTTACCATAATTTTATACTTTAAAACTTGTAACTACTTCTCTAACCACTTAATCTGTGGTTGAGATTCATTTACAAGATCTAGGATCCTCACTTAATGCACTCTTATTTAATAATAACTCACTTTAATTTTTAAATATCTTTTAAGTGAAACGCAATACAATAAACTACAAAACATCATTTATTTTATATAATTCCACTTTATACATAAAAATACACAAGGAACAAATTACATGTCATCTATCACACAACACCAAAACTATAAAGAGGACCTTCATAGCTAACATTTCAACACTCCCTCTTAACGAGGAAGGTCCACAACACTATCTCTATCTCTGACTCCTACAATAGCTCCCTCGTGCTCTAGAATCAATCTCAGAAACAAATGTTCTACTTTGTATCGAAATTATGAGGCTTGAGACTCGACCTAAGTATCATCAACATGCTCATATGCACCATCACTGGAGTGGATGAGCCTCTTTCCAGTACCGTGGAGAGAGTCACTCTCCTCTTCAGAACCATATCTATGAGATGCAACACCATCATCATTCTACGACTCTTATAGCCACCCTCTTGCTTCTGCTCCTGGTCGTACTGTATGCCATCTCAGTACATAGAGTGTGTCTCTGCGATCTCCTAACAGAATGGTGGTCTCAGCTAGCTCATCTCTCCGATACAAGAAGACATGGCGCGACCTCACCATCATTCCATAGCCATCAACGTTAAAGGATGATTATGCGAGTTTGTTGTCTCTCATACGAGGTACAAACTTTACTCCATGTATGTCGATGGACTCTTCAAGATCTAGTTGGAGCCTAATTGTTCCAACCCCTTGTATAGAAATCTCGGTACTATCACTATCTAACTAGATGAAATGTCCCGACCCCAACATTGTGATCATCTCAAAGAAATCATAGACTTGATTCATGTGTCTAGTTGCACCATTGTAAACAACTGAGATATTCTCAAACACAGAACTCCCTACACTAGAATCAATTGAGACATGAGAAAACTCTTGCTCAAATTTCATGGCACAATCTTCTACTGTTGCAGAGGCTTCCATATCTCTTTATGTCTTCTCTTTCACATTCTTTTTCTCACGAAATTTCGAAGAATAGTGTCCCATCTTCCCACAATGGTAGCACCTAATCTGACTGAGGTATTTCTTCCACTTGTTTGTCTTTGCTACAAGAGCTACATTCACCTATTCCCTAACTCAACCACCCAAATCTCCCTCTCGAATCTCCTCTTGGGTAAAATTATCCCAAATCCTAGACTAGTCCAGAAGTTTCTCTCTACCAACAATACATTTGACAAAAATATCCCATTTCTTGGTGAAGCCCTTCATGAGTATCCTCACCAATTCTAAATTTGAGATAGTGTCTCCTACTCTTCCCAACTCATCTTTGAATAGAGCCACTCGATCTAGGTACAAAGTTACACTTTCATCATTGGTCATCTTCAAATTGTGCAACTTGTCCTTCAATGCCATCTTCTGGTTCTCTTTCTTTGATTCGAACAATTGCTTCAGGGTATTCCACATGTAATTAGGAGTCTTCTGTTGGAGACATTTACCATCATACACACTCTTTTGGTCAAATTGGCCTAGTTAAACCACTATCCTAAGTTTAATTGACATGAGTGGAGCATTAATTGCCATCATCGAGTCACACCCACGCCTACCTACAGTCAAGGAGGCTAACTTCGCCTTCTCCTACAGTCAAGGAGGCTAACTGGAGCACTCCGGGAGTGATCTGTGTGACATTAATGCACCTAATTTCTAACTGGTTGTTCAACGAGTCAGTTACAGTCAGTTAAGGTGCCTCCAGTCATTAAATATATTATTTAATGATTATTTATTATTATTTAATGATCTGGAGTCAACAAGGCACCTCCACAAACTTCTGATGGTCAGTTCAGCTTCAGTTAACCTCATTGGGGTTCAATCAAGTCATGGAGCACTAGCACTTGCTGATTGGATTGCTATGACATGTGCTTGATCTCCTTCAGTTGAGATTCAATCATTTATTGCACTCCGGCTTCAGTTAGGGTTTGGTGAGTCAATTAGGGTTTTGGTCAAGTGGTTAACTGAGTGTGATTGAATGGCTAAGAGTCAGTTAAGCTAGACTCACTCACTGAATTCGAATTGTCTCCTTAGGTATTCGAATTCTTCATGGAGTTAAGCCATTGCTTAGCATTGGAATTGTAACCTTTTATTGTTTATTAAATATACAAAGAGGAAACCATTCTGGTTCTGATTATTTTCCAATTCATGAGTATTTGTTAATTATTCTTTGATGATTTTGATTCCTAGTTCCTAGATCATGTGCAAGAATTAATAGGGTATCAGAGCTTACGGCGGGACGAAGATCTATCTCTCAAAAACAAGGTTTTTGACAGATTTCTCCATGAAATTTGAGCAATAGCTCAAAAATCCAACACTACACCAGAATCCAAGGCTTACCACTCAATACCCCAAGTAAAGAACTTGTTGATCAAGCTTGCTTGATTGACTATGTTGGGTGTGATGAAAGCCTTAAATGTGCAAGTTGTCCGACCTTACGGTGCCCTTTTTGTTTTTATTTGCAGGTTTTATCAGGTACAACTTCGAATGGACTCATCAATCCCTCTTCTCACCCCATTCACAAGCTATTCGGAATGGAAGTTGAAGATGATTGCATCTCTGAAGAGACGAGGTCTCTATGAGGTGTCTATTGGACTTGGAAAAGAGTCTTATGAGAATGAGAATGACTGGATAAATGACACTGATAGAGCTATTGGAACAATATGTCTCGCCCTTGATGATAGCTTGGACTACCTTATTCTTGGTTTTGCTGAATACCCAAAGGAAGTCTGGACAATATTGGACAGAACCTTTGGCAAGCACAATGAGGATCATAATAGTACTTTGGAGATCACAGCCAGCACCACAAGAGTTCTTCACTCAAAATTCTCACTCTCTACTCTCTATGATGAAGCTGTTCAAGATGAAGATGAAGCAAAATCTTCTACACATTCAATTCGAATTGAAGAAAGTCTCCATGAAGTGACTCCTTCTCCTGATGCTCTGGAAGTTCATGAGATCTCTGATATCTCATCTTCTCATATTTCTGAAACAGAAGAAGACATTCGAATCTCTGATATTGAATAAAAACACTGCTGCACTTCCATGCAAACATTCACCGGTGATTTTCCTTTGAATTCTGTGCAAAATTTACCAGTAATTGCTTCTGAAAGTGAAGCAGAATTTATTTTTTCTCCCTCTAATGTTACGCTGGTGTGCAAATATGTAAAAAATTGGATATTTTGGAAGAAATATCAGATTATAAGAGTGACACATTCGCTCCCCATGATCTAGATCTTCCAGCAAATTCCTGCATGATTGCATGCACCAAAATTCAGAATTTTGAAGAAAAAGACAACTGTGCATCTACCGTCTCGGTTGACCATAATTTTGGATTTGATATGAACCTTATTGGATCTGATATGATCTTATTTGGATCTGATCTGATATTTCTTGGTTCAAAATTTCAGGTTCATAAACCTTAAGTACTGCTTGTAGCTGTTCTCATCAATGGTGTGAAGAAACAAGTACCGCAAGTCTCCTTCAAAACTGTTGTTGGGGATTTGATTTCATTTCACAGTTTTGGATCTATTGTGAACTTATTTATATTTGATTTACATTATGATCTGATATTATTTGGTTCAAATTTTAAAATCCAAAATCCTTCAGTCATGCTTGTAGCTGCTCTCACCAATTTCGGTGTGAAAAATCAAGTACCGCAATTCTTCTTCAAATTTGCTTATGGGGATTTGGTGTTAGTTTACTCTTATGAGGTTGCTGATATTTTATTTTGTGATTCATTAGCTATTTCAGAATCTATATCAGATTATGGAGCTCAATCATTCGCTCTTCAGCGTCCTAGGGATTCTCTACCTTTGGTCACAAGCTCATTCCTCACAGAACTAGTAAAGAGGAAGACATTCTGCATCCGCTTGGACACTTGCTCCTAAACATTGGGGATTATTTTACCACTCATGGTTTTATTTTTAAGGCTACAACATATCAGTTTCTTGAGTGTTCCACACATGGTTCAAATCCTCAAGAACCTTTTCTCTCTCTTCAGATGATTTCAGCTACTCTACATGGGTCCAGTTTTCACCGTGCGACTGTTTATATTTCTGATTGAGTTGAGTGCATTGTTTTTCTTCCAAAGTGGAAGATTCCTCCAGACATATTCATTTATTTTGGATTCATAGGTTCACATGCATAGTCTCAGGATGCTGCTGCATAGAAGAACCAATTCTTGATTTACTGCTTAGTTTGAGGGGGGGTATTTTTCCCATGAGGTTTTTCCTGTTTCCTTGGTTATATTAAGCAGTTACTTTATTGTACAGGGTGACCTATGGCCTTAGTTTCTAGGGCCCTAGCATTGTTGTGCATATCTGTTTTCTAACTCTTCCTGAGTATAGCTTAAGGAGGGGGTGTTGGAGACATTTACCATCATACACACTCTTTTGGTCAAATTGGCCTAGTTAAACCACTATCCTAAATTTAATTGACATCAGTGGAGCATTAATTGCCATCATCTAGTCACACCCACGCCTACCTAAAGTCAAGGAGGCTAACTTATCCTTCTCCTACAGTCAAGGAGGCTAACTGGAGCACTCCGAGAGTGATCTGTGTGACATTAATGCACCTAATTGCTAAATGGTGGTTCAACCAGTCAGTTACAGTCAATTAAGGCGCCTCGAGTCATTACATATATTATTTAATGATTATTTATTATTATTTAATGATCTGGAGTCAACAAGGCGCCTCCACCAACTTTTGATGGTCAGTTCAGCTTCAGTTAACCTCGTCGGGGTTCATTGGAGTCATGGATCACTAGCACTTGATGATTGGATTGCCATGACATGTGTCTGATCTCCTTCAGTTGAGATTCAGTCACTTATTGCACTCCAACTTCAGTTAGGGTTTGGTGAGTCAATTAGGGTTTTGGTCAAGTGGTTAACTGAGTGTGATTGAATGGCTAAGAGTCAGTTAAGCTAGACTCACTCATTGAATTCGAATTGTCTCCTTAGGTGTTCGAATTCTTCATGGAGTTAAGCCATTGCTCAGCATTGGAATTGTAACCTTTTATTGTTTATTAAATATACAAAGAGGAAACCATTATGGTCCGATTATTTTCCAATTCATGAGTATTTGTTAATTATTTTTTGATGATTTTGATTCCTAGTTCCTAGATCATGTGCAAGAATTAATATCTTCTTCTTTGCCAAATGCGGAATAAGATGATCTTTTACCCCATCTAAGATCACCCTCTAGGCTCTCGATTGTGGGGCTTCATGTTCTTCTAATTCATCCTTGTGAGTAGGCTTCATCATTTTTGTGTTTGCAAAGTTCCATATCTTCCATTCTTTTAGCACTGCAATTATTCTAACTTTTCAAGGAAGATAGTTGGATATGTCATCCAACCTATATTCATATCTAATGCTCATCATCTAGAAATTAACTCACAACAAATCTTCCTAAACTCGAAAGACAACACACTTATCTTCCATGATTCATAAGTTTGAATACTACTTCAACTTGACTCTAATACCATGAAGAAATTAAGTGACATTAATATGATATTGTATTTACACATTAAGTCAAACACTTGGTTTATGATTAAAAATTTAATTCTTAAATTTGAAATACAAACCACCAACTCAAGAATAATCCAATACTGAAGCAAATCATTCACACATGAATACACATAAATTCTCGTCAAAGACCGGGAAAAACCCTAACTACTAGGGAACACCCTAGAACGAGAAAATTATCATTAAATAGAGAATCTCAAAAAAAAATTCCAACAACACAAAAAAAAATTTCATTCACCAAATCAACTGCAAATGCCTCGATTTATGTGCCAATCAGTTGTTGTACGGATATGTTGTACTTTCGGGAAGGTGGTATGAAACTGTACAGTCTGCACACATGCTGAACGATTCTTTACTTTCTTCATACCTCATGAATCGTGCCACATCAACATTAAATATTGTACGACCCTATCAAACAATTGTACATACTTGCCTCGATTTATGTGCTTCACAATTGTGTTTTACGGATGTGACATGTGCAATAAATGCTACTATACTTTTGGCAAATAATGATGCTCATTGTTTTGGAAAATGTGCTAGTCTTCTAGGGCATTACTCTCTCCTTTAGTCTCAATCTTCTCTCTCTCTCTCTCTCTATCCTCATTGATGGTGGTGTTTCTAATTTGTCCTTTACCCTAGTTTTATAATTTAAAATTTCTAACTACTTCTCTAACCACTTAATATGTGGTTGAGATTCATTTACAAGATCTAGGGTCCCCACTTAATGCACTCTTATTTAATAGTAACTCACTTTAATTGTTAAATATCTTTTAAGTGAGACCCAATACAATAAAGTACAAAACATCATTTACTTATATATAATTCCACTTTATACATAAATATACACAATCAACAAATTACATGTACTATTTATCACACAACACCAAAACTATAAAGAGGACATTCATAATTAATCTTTCAACACAGAATGTGCTTCAATTGTACAACAAAACCTGCTCTAACTTTAGTTATGTGAAACCCTTCGACTCACTCACTTTAAAAAGGATACCGTATAAAACGCAAAGATTTCAAATGTTACTTTTACCATTTATTATCCCTCCAAGCACACCCACGGATAAAAATTAAAAAAAGAAAGACTTCAAATGTGGGTATGACTAAAAAGACTTCAAATGTTACTTTTAGCATCTATTATACTTCAAAGTGCACCAATGGATGAAAATAGTCTTAAAAGTTACTTTTACCATTTATTACCAACTTTCTTAGTTGTTTGATTTTAATCCATTCCGCCTAACTTTTTTGTGGTTTGATTTAATCCATTCGGCGTTTTGTAGAATAGTAAATGGAGCATAAATATATTAGCAACCCAAATCTTAGTAGCCAAAGCTTAGTGGTTAGCCTTTAATCCTAGCTTTCTTAGTGGTTTTCTTTTACTCATTCCATGCATAGGAGAATGTAGATGGTAAATAGCTTCTAATCCTATATAGCTTTCTTAGTGGTTTGCTTTTACTCGTTCAACCCTTAAGAGAATGGTAAATGTAGCATAAATATATAAGCGACCCAAATCTTGATGGTCAAAACATAGTGGTTAGCATTTAATGCCATAGAGATTTCTTAGTCGTTTACTTTGACTTCATGCAGCGTTTAGGAGAACAATAAATGGTGAGGGGAGAATAAATATATAATCTACTCAAACATTTTAAAAATGAGTTAAAATACTTTTATTTGATATTGGTCCTCAAAGATCATTTGAGTCAAAATATTTTTAATTTTTCATATAAACTCCAAAAGTTCCAAACTTTACATAAAAAGTGTGTTAGCAACCGACTTATTCACCATTTATTTTAAATTGAGTTGAGTGAAATAAAAATTCCCTAATAAATCTCCAAAAATAATTAAAAAATTCTTATTTAATATTAGTTATTAAAAATTATTTCAAGTATTTTTATATAATAAAATATATTTATAAAACTTTTGCATGCCCCCCCCCCACACACATATACATATTAAAATTTTTAGTTATTTAATTTTTTTAATATTCAATCAAATTAAAGTAAATATAAAATAATTACAATACATTTTATTATAATAATAAAATGTCACCAAAATGTAGTGAAGTGATACATATTAGACCAGCGTAGATCCAAATCCTAAGCTCTATTAAGCGTCGAGATGAATAAAATCTCTCGAGGTGCAAACCTCTTCTTGGGTATCCATTGATTTGATTCAAACATAAATACACAACTTTTTATTTAAGGTGCACATATAATTTTATTGTTATTAATATTTAATATTATTTATGGCCGACACATAATATTTTTTATTATTTCTTATTTTGTTAGGAATGAACATTGCATCATTTCCCTGCACATGGTTTTAAAACCATATGCAAGGCCCTCCTACAATCATGGTTTGTTTAGGAGGCCTTGCACATGGTCTTAAAACCATTTGCAAGGCCCTCATAAACCATGTACATTAAAGCGATGGGTTGTTTAGGAGGCTTTGCACATGGTTTTTAAGACCATGTGGAAGCCCTCCTAAACCATGTACATTAAAATGATGGGTTGTTTAGGAGGCCTTGCACATGGTTTAAAAACCATGTGCAAAGCCTCCTAAACCATGTACACGGATAATTAAATTTTTACTTTTTTATTGTTTTGTTAGGTAGGAAGATTACAACATCTCCCCCATATTAGATTGTTTTTGTGGCCAACATTTATTTTGGCCTATTAGAAAATTTATTTTTTATTAGATATTATTTTATATTTTGTGTTACAAAATCTCTCCCATAATATTCACTATCACTATTATTTTTTTTCTGACATGTTTTAAACGTTACATCATGTTACAAGATCTCCCCCATACTGGGTTGTAGAGCGCCTCTCAGCGCAATCATTGTTATTTATGTTTACGTAATTACATAACTGAATTTAGCTTGGCAGAAAATAATATATGTATTGTAGATGTTAATATTAAGTTGGGATGTATAGTGAGAAAGAGCAAGAGAAAATTATTTGTCATTTTTGTCACACTAATAGAATTGAAGACCAAATCATTTTCTTAAGATGCACAGCATATACTTATGGTAAATCTCAATTTCAAAATATTTGGTACAATACACAAATGGTGATTTAGTAATGATTCGCTTCAAGATTCCCAAACCCAATTAATTCCCTAACTTCATTTATAGTATCATCATCATCATTGTTTTTTCACCCAAAACAAAGCTATACTTGTGTAAAATCCTGAATTTTGACTTAACACTTATGGGCATAAGCCCCATTGCTTACGATGTTACTTTGATGTTTTGATTGATATATTGGGTCTAAGACCCCACTGCACATGAACATGATGATTTGTTTGATATATTGGGCGTAAGCCAATTGCATATGTTATATATATGATTTCATGTGTTGGGCGTGGACCCTGAAGCACATAATTGATGAGATGTTTTTTTGTTGAGCGAGAAGCTCAGGAACACATTAATGTTTATATTTGTGTTGAGAGAGAAGCTATGAAACAAATGAAGTTATGAAAACCTTTGTGTTGAGCATGAAGCTCTGAAGCACATGAAAAGATAAAATTGAAAGTGTTTGGCATAAGCCGTGGAGCCTTCCAAGTTTAAGTTGAGCACAATCTATGGAACATCAGATCCTTGGCCATTGTATCCCTACGTGTATCCTACAAATACATCCTAGCATTAGTGTTGAGTGAGGATCTCTCGAATTGCACTAAGTTTTTAACTCCTTGTTTTTAGCATTGAGTA
This sequence comes from Pseudotsuga menziesii, assembly GCA_001517045.1. Taxonomy (NCBI): domain Eukaryota; kingdom Viridiplantae; phylum Streptophyta; class Pinopsida; order Pinales; family Pinaceae; genus Pseudotsuga; species Pseudotsuga menziesii. The sequence goes on from LPNX010225498.1 coordinate 84,940, forward strand.
TGGGCTCTCGATAAGTGCTAGGAGTTACTAAAAAGAATTAATATCTTGAGTGAAAATGAATCTGATAAAACATTGATCTTATCTTACTTATTTTTAAGTGATTAAATGAAATTTTGAATTTCTGTATCTCATCAAGTACTGAAGAACTACCATGTTATATGAGGGAATGTCATGTCCCAAAAAAATGAAAAAAAAAATTAGTAGGCTAGGTAAAACTACCTAAATGCAACATTATTCAACCGGAATATAACGTAAAATAGTTGTACCACTGTTTGGTCATAAGCTATTCTTACTTCCTATCATCTTACTTTCAGTTATCCTTATTGTTGTGTTTTAATTAAGATGTCATTATGTTGATTACTACATTGTTCTTATGGTTATACATTGTCGTGTTTGTGTCGTTACTTGATTTCAAACTTTGTTTGTTTCTGCATAGTCTTACTTGTTATTTATATCATTCTAACTTAACTTTGTTTTTGGAACTAAAGTGGGTGGAGTGGTGGGACTAGTTCTCCCATGACGGTCGGAGAGGTAAATTGGTCACTTGTCTAGCAGGCTTACTTAGTTCTGTTTGAACTAAGGCACCTCTCTCATTTCGTATGTAGATTATACTTAGCGACGGAGACTTGTTAAAGTGTGTTGAATGCTTTGATGATTATCACACCTACTCGTTGTCAATACGGTTTTTTACTGACTCAGCTTGTTATCCAAGTAATTCCTATTTTCATTAATTATCTAACCTAGATGAATTATTTATGTGCTACCTTTTAATCATTATAATTATATTTCATGTGTATTTTATTACAACTTATTAACATATTTCTTATTTATTTCATGGTAGGTTGTAATCTTGGTTTAAGATCAACGTGGATTTTATTCATAGCAATAATACTACCATGGCATATTTCATATGCCATCGTTTCTAAGCATTTAGCTTAGGGAACATAGATATGCAATGTATTAAGGCTTATGCCTATGGTCTAATTGATACATGTCATATGCTATACCTTGTACCTTGTGACATGAATTTGGGTTAGCATATGTAATATATGGACTATGCATTACACTATTCATTATATTGAACATTGGAGTGGCGAGATTTAACTTATGGTTTTGGCACTTATGTGATGGGATTTAAGACCCTGCATGGAAATGGAACCCAACGTTAATGTAAGGAATGCAAAACTATGGAAGTGTGGGTTTTGGGTGGATAGTAAACACCAGGCTGGCGCCATTAATGCTTCTTGGGGTTTGGGCAGCCCAAGCTTAGGGCTTGGCTCTACGAATGGTTTGGTCATTTCGCTTGGTCTGTGGATGGTTGTGCTCTCGGCTCTACGTTGTGAAGGAGGAAACGACCTGGGTGACGAAGGTAAGCTTCATTTGGTTTCATGACTGCATTTTACTTATGGTATTTTGATTTGCCTTTGGGCCTACGTATGCAAGGTTTGGGTTTGTAAATAAATGTGTTGTTAGCAGCAAAAGAGAAGCCTTGAGACTGTTAATAAAATATGTGTTTCCTTTATGTAAATCGTATTTTTGATTTGGGGGTTTTTAAGCCTGGGCAATGCCATTTCTTGCAATGGTTTGCTAGCCCTTGGCACGGCTGTGTAAACTTCGATTTGCAGACTTTAATAGTGACTGTGTAAATAATCTATCTTATGTTTTTCGGAATGGTTAAAGGACCGGACTATCTGTAAATTCTTATGCTGTGATAGGTGTTTATTAATCTTAGATTGCATAAGGAATTTGCTTGCATGGATTCTCTGTGTAATTACTTTTATTTGTTTCTTGGTTTAATTACTTGACAGCGTATGGGTTGATGGCCATGGTGTGCGTGGCATGCGCCCTTCCCATGGCTGCTACGATAGCTTGGATGGTTGCAATTCTTACTATTTCGTTTTATTATTATGTGATGTGGAAATGTGAAGAATCCATAGGTGAAAACCCATGACCGGTTTTTCACGACTGTGTATTTAGTTAGTTTTGGTCATGGTCGTGCTTAAAAAGTGGGTGCATAACCTAGGTTCTTTCGACCTTGCTGAAGCGAATGTATTTTCTTATTTAAGCCCACATACCCTTTGTGTATAGCGTGGCCGTGATGGATGTACAATGACTCCATAGGATTCAAATCTTAGTCGTGGTTAATTTAATGAGTATGTAATTGAAATGGATGGTTACGTTTAGGGGCTTAGGTGCTGGCAGGATTCACTTCTTGTCCTCTCCTATATAAATATGTTAATCCCTTATTGATGACACATTACACCATATAGTGTGGCACATTACCCCCTATATTGTGGGGCATTACATATTAGTTATGTAGGCTTGGGGTCTAATAGTGGGTTTATTAGTTGTTATTGTACACCAGCATCTCCTATATATAGGAAGGAGATATTCTCATTTTAGCATCATATCATCTTGTATTGTCTTGTACATTGTGTAAGGAGTGTAACCAGGAATATTTCACCATCTATGGACAGAAGCTGTTCCTCTGGTCTGAATGGTTCAAATCCAGAACAAATGAGTGAAAGACAAATGATGAATACCTTCCCTAGATGTCCTAGACACCTGGAATGTTGCTTCGATAGTGAACCTATGTACCTACAAACAGATCAAACACGCAAACACATCAAAGCTACCAGAAAATCATCTACTTATCCATGTTAGTGACTAATGAATCTAACAACATGTACATGCGAAATGAAAACAGCACTAATGTGGGACAGAAATCATCTTTGCATTAAGATGTAAGGAGAAGTTTACAACCAATGAAGCCTTAGTTTCAACAAGCATATCCATAAAACAAACACTTCATCCACATAAGCTCCAACTATGCTCTCTATGATTTCCAATGGCTTGGGCCAAGTGGTCAATCCAACAACATAATAATACCTCTATCATTCTCCCACTCAACCATGGACATGAGCTTGTATTTATAAGGCTCAATGGATAGGAATGGTGAAGAGATTTGTGGATGAGGTGGCCTCTAAGATCCTATGATGGGGGATCTCAACCTCAACTGATCCACAATGATAGGGATAAGGGAGGACACGAGGCTCATGATCTAGAAGCCTCAAGAAACTTCTCTTTTTCCCATTTTACCGAGGGTACCACTTTTCTCCTCTTATGACAGATTGATTTAGATAAGAAACGCTTATGGACTAAAGGCCATAGGCGTTGGCACCGCTTATGGTAAACAAGATGCAGGCGGTGTGAGCAAGGTACCGCTCATGGTTCACAGGGAAAGCGCAGTGCTGAGTATTTTCATGTAGAATTGACAAACAAAATGGGGTTTCCACTCTAAGAGTTGGGATTAAGGGAAAACATGTAAGTCAAAGGTCTTATCACATGGTGGTGCCAGGATTTGGGTATAACAAAATGCCCCCCAAGGCGCAAATCTTAGAGGGATACGATAAACGAGAGCTTTGAGAGAACAAGTCGTCGCTTTGAGGTGAAAATGTCAGCTCGATCAGAACATGTCGTCAAGTAGGCATCTGTAGTACATCAATATTTTTTACTCATAGACACAAGTAACCAACTCATGGCTGCAGATCAATACAAGCTAGATCCATGGAGGAATAAACAAGCATGGCTACTAGAATACATTGTAGATGCATGTGATAGAGGACTCAAACTTGGACACTGCTACCAGACATACAATGTAGATCTATGTCATACAGATGCAAATTTGAGCATAGCCATGATCATACAAATGTGTATCCATGCTAGATATACAAAACTCCATCGTAACTTGCAGAAAAGCAATGAGTGCCACACAAATACCCAAGGTATTCATATCATCTTCCACAAAGTATGATTCTATCCATGTGATTACAATGATCTGAAGTCGAACATGGTAGAGACCACTTGATTACCGTCCAATGATGTGAACTGCTAACAAGTGTGAGGGAGATCACCATTGATGTCAATGATTCCCAAGGTACCGTAGTACAATCTACTGAGTGTGAATAGATGTCCTGATGTCGAACACCCAGTCGATTCTATCAATCGAAGGTCAATGATGTGAACCTATTTCGAGAGTGAGAGAATCTGTCATTAAGGCATACAGATCTCAAGGTACTAAGTTTTTTTGTTTCTAAGACTATTTCCCAGATGATGAGCTGATGTCGACGGCAATAGTCTCATCGAAGAAGGGCCATGATGAGTCCCACATCGACGATACGAAACTCGAAACATAGTTCTAGAATGATGTAAATGAAGTAACCATAGGACTGACTCAAAAGTATTGACACAGAGACCATTTTGACTACTGAGAAAAAACTTCTTCAACTTCCCTTTGAACATCGGGCGGCACGACAAGAGACTTGGCAGCATGACTAAACGAGACAAATACACAATGTGACAGTGGACAATGCATTATTTTGAAAGACTCAAAAGGAGTGGCATGAATCATGAGAGTGGATCGTCATGGAGATCAGCTGAATACCCCATTGACTAAAATGATATGCAGATAAGTGCCATGTTGAAAGGTAACGACAAACTACTGCTATTTATTTCCAAAAATGATTCCCTTCCCATTTTTCCCATCATGATCGATGAGTGCCTCTTTTTGGTTTTACGAGTTCAAAGAGGGTAACAAACACTCATTATATCTTGTTTGAAGAAAAGTCCAAACTCATATGTTTTATGAACCTAAGAGAGGAGGGGTTCGTTCCCAAAAATGGGTCTCTCAATGTTTAATTTAACGAGTCCAATGAAAGAAAACTCAGTATCGTTCATGTTTAGAGAGTCTGAACGACCATGGAAGAAGACTCCAAAGGGTCCTTTTTCATATGATTTAGTCCCTAAGGCCCAAAAAAGTATAAAATCATACCTTAGAGAACTCTTCCAGTCATGATTGGTTGGAGTGTTCCCTTTTCATAAATAGTCTAATCGAAACGAAAAAGAGATAACCTACCATCAAAGAGATGACTCTTCAAATGTTTTAACGAGCCTGAAGAAGACAAGATCGCTTGACAATCTTTTCGTATTTAAGGAGCCCAAAAAGAGTTTAAAGATGACTCCATAAGGTCTCTTTTCACTATGAGAGATTTTACGAGCCTGAAAAGAATCAGAAATGGAGTCGGACCTTTGATATTGAGTTTCGAGAGAGAGATCAAACTGTCGTAATAAACGCTCGATGACTTTTTTCGTTTTATGGTAGTACGAAAAAGTAAAAAACGAACTCCCAAGACTTTACTGCTACTGTTATTCTATCCTGTAACGACTCAAAAGAAGTGTTAAATGCACTAATAATTAACATTAAGGGATTACAACTGATAAATTTTGAATAATAGGCGATTTTAAATCAAAAATATAGCATGTCAAACCCAAAAATGTGTATAAAAATCATGTAAAAAGTAAAAAATCAAATCATTTTACTATTTACCCATAGTGGAGAGCATTTGGAACACTTTCCTAGTCAAATCTTCAGTTGCTGATATCGGGAGTTTTCACCGTCGGATTCGAGTGCCATTAGTTCCACGTAACAGTTCAAACCCTACTCTTCCTTTTCATAGTCTCAATTTTTATTATTAATGGTGTTTTGGGCTTGTATGTCAAGTCCTAAAACCATGGGAACGGGCACCGTGCTTATCCCTTGTGGGATACATAGTACCTCACTAGAACCGTGCAAAAAACAAAGCACACAGGAAGTGCCACTGCCTGTCTTCAATGGCACACAGGAGGTGCCGGCCGTGAAGATGTAAAATTATTAACACAAGCAAAACTAGATCATTTCTTTGGATTTAAATGATTAAGTATGATTCTAATAGGTGGTATGATTTTTTTTGGCAGGCTCTTGTTGATAAAAAATGGTGATATGGAAGGAAAGACAACATGATAACGATGACGCTTTCGCCGAAAGGAATGGAGGTTACATAGCCGCATTACGAGAGTGTGGACTCCTAAAATTCTTTCGGACTCCCAGTATGGTATCACACGACCGGTTGCTTGAGCATATACTCCGGATGTGGAATCCATAGCAACAACCCTTTGAGGTTGGGGCTCATATTTTGATAGTAGAGGTAGAGGATATCTACTTCTTGACTGGGATTTCGATATGGGGTGCCCCTATTTCACTGCCAGGTTCCCGAGGAGGGTATATTACCACACAAGAGTTGATAGACCATCACTGTATCCCAGGGATGAGGACATCGGGGAAGAAAATCCCCATAAAGGCAGTGATGGACGGACCTCTACGGACTATATTTTTTACGATGTAGAGAGTTGCAGGAATCCAGGGAGTGCACCAAGCTTCTAGGGAACACATGTTATATGCGATAGAGGCCATATCACCTACAGTATTCAACTAGGTGGAAGCCCTTCTTTCGATATTCAAGGATCAGCTAACTAAGTGTCGGCAGGGGGAACTGAAGACGTTCAGTTTTGGCTCCATTCTAGTATGCTTCTTCTTCGAGAGGGTACCACATATGAGACCCCAGGTAGTCTTCGCAAAGCTGAGAGCGCAGGACCCTTGCATGCAGAGGTGGGTTCGGATTATGGCCCGTACTGGAGCGGGTAGGGGGAAGGTGAAGTTTGGTGACCTGTTCTTTCGATGGCTCAGAGATCAGATCCTCATGGTGGATGATTATGCTTATGCGGGTACAAACTTTAGCGGAGACCCTGACCTACCGCTCCAACTTGGTGGAGAGTCGAGTGACATCAGTAAGAAGCAACAAACCCTAAATGGAAATAGTGTTTTTATGTTTTTTAATGTTATATATTTTTTATGTTAAGTAACGAGACTTGAATATTTTCATGTAGATGTTGGAGTAGCACAACCTGGGGGAGCTTCCCCATTGGATAGACGAGATGGTGCCCACTTTGTACGGCAGGGCGATGATGTGACCGGGGAGTTAGAGGAAAACCTAGAGAGGTTGACCCTAGAAATCCCTGACGCTTCCATTGATGACCTCCCTCTGAGGTATTAGAGACCTACAATAGGAGTACCAGGTCAGTTTAGTAGACTACTACGTAGAGTATCCCGGGCAGTGATGTGCTACCATGAGCATCACTAGACGATGTATGCATGATGGATCTACTGAAAGCTGAGAGCTTCAGGATTTTGTATGGTGATTTTTACTTGAAATCCTACGTGCTTCAGATGAGGTCTCATGACCTATTTTTTGCAAACATGTTCATATATATATATATATATATATATATATATATACAGACTTTTACCTGTTGTTTATATGTCTCAAATGGTGGATGTATTTTACATGAGTTTTATGTGTCTTTAATTGTTTATTCACAATGAGCCATGTTTGATTTTAATGTCATGAATGGGCAATATGCCAATCTAGGATGCAATTAGCTAATGAGTCAGCAACTACACTATGTTCCCTAGGGATATGCCTATAAGTAATGGTTTCAAATGACCTTTCTAACAAGTGTACCCTCTGGAAGAGGTGGAGAAGCACAAGATTTCTAATGGTATAAAAATGGTTTAGATGAAAAACCATGAGTTGTGAGTCCATCAAGACTACCTAATTGCGAACATCTTAGGAGGAAGCTTCAGTCAGAAGACCTATGACTGCTCGATACTCAACGATGTTGTTGGTAGCGGGACCAATGCAAACCACTCCTGAACTGACCAAATATTTAGCCGGGGAATAGAGGACCCAAGCAACTGAGGAAAGATTCAATGTGTGGTGGAAAGCACCATCAGCGAATCTGTCGAAATCCATCTACTCTGCATGACCAAAACATGGTATAAAAAGATGCGGACACTAAACTCAAAACCATATTGAAAATACCAAAAGCACACTGAAAGTCAAGCAATATACATATATACAAGATATTATCCAAGAAAGACCTAGGAATAGTACCTCTTTAGGTACAACCCATTGTGAGGTTTCCGTGAAGGGATTCCATCGTAGTCAATGAGCTTGTAGGCCCCTTTTTCTAAAACTTTAGAAATGATGAAAGCACCGTACCACATGGACTTGAACTTTCCTTTCCCTAGTTTGTCATATCTCTGGTCATAAGTCAAAACTAGGTCACCCTCTCTAAAGGCATGAGGTTGGACGGATTTATCATACTGCGCCTTGACGCGTTTCTTATGTGCCTCATTAGCTAAGGAAGCATCTCTCCGAGTCTCCTCAAGGTTGTTCAAGTACAAAAATCTCTCTTCCTCTGTGGAAGTGTCTGGGAGAAGTTCGACGACAAGTTTTAAGGATGGAATATGACATTGAATTGGTAAGACAGCTTTGAGTCCATAGACAAGCTGGAAAGGCATGAAACCAGTAGTTTTTTTCACCAAAGTCCTATAATACCAAAGAGTGAAGAAAAGAATGTGGTGCTAGTTGGATTTATGATCTCCAACCATCCGACGAAGCATAGTTTTCAAAACTTTTTCAATGGCCTCTACCTCACCATTAGCTTGTGGGTAATATGGCATAGAGTTTTCATGGTGGAAACCTAGCTTGGAACATAGTTCCTCCATCATTTGATTATGGAAATGTGATCCGTGATCAGTAACAATGGACTGCGGGACTCCAAATATAGTTATGACATGATTGAACAGGAAGAGAGCGATAGTCTTACCATCTTCCGCATATGTAGGCATGGCGTCAGCCCATTTTGTAAAATAGTCAATGGCTACGATGATGTAACCATGCCCCCTGGATGAGGTAGGCTTACAATGCATATAATCAATCCCCCATTTGGAAAATGGGCCAACGACAATGACGGGGTGTAGAGGAGTGAGATGTGAGCGCTTTTTGGGATAAAAATGTTGACAAGGTGGGCATTTCTTAAAAGCCTCATGACAGTATTTAAACACTAAATGACAAAAATAGCCAGCACGAAGGATTTTCTAGGTTGTAGCCATCCCAGATAAATGACCGCCACATGCTCCAGAGTGGAAATCATTCAACACATGTTCAGCCTCCTCATGGGTGAGGCATCGCCGGAGAATAGAATCAATCCCATGTCTATACAAGGTATCATTTAGGATGAGGTAGTATTTCATGTGGTGACGGATACGACGGCAATCATCATGGGATAGATGCGGCTGAAATCTTTGTGTTTGGAGATAAATAAGCATATCTCCATACCATGGGTCAGTAGTGCTTATCAGGAACAAAAATTCATCAGGAAATAAATCACTGGGCTTAGATTCCATTGAAGCACAGGGAAGATCACACATGAGCTCGACAAATACCAAGGATTTCTTTGATGTGGGTTTGGAAAATTCCAGATGAAACTCATGTAGTATGACTATCCATTAGGATTACTTTTCCCCGAGCACCTGATGAGTCAGGATGTAATACATCGGGTTCTGGTTTTCCAATACAGTGGTGGTGTGGAGCAAAATGTAGTGACGAAATTTTTGTACAGCAATGACTGTGGCCAATGCTAACTTCTCCACACATGTATATCAGGTTTCAGAATCCATAAGATTCTTACTAGCATAGTAAATCATGTGCTCCTAACCGTTGGTATTTTCCTGCAACAAAACCATAGCGATGGTAGTAGCAGAGGAAACAATATACAAGAGAAATTCCTTTGAATAATCTGGGGGGTGTATCACGGGTGAATGAGTCAGAGTGTGTTTGAGATTATCAAAGGTGCATTGGGCTTGGTAATCCCAGAAGAACGGAGTGTCCTTCTTGAGGAGACACATATAACCGTGCATTTTCTCTGCAAAATTACACACGAAACGACGGAGAAAGTTTTCCTTCCCTTGCAAAATTTGGAGTTCGAGAAGTTTGGTTGGGGCTGGTAGAGCTAAAATGGCGGCAATTTTCAAAGGGCCTATCCAGATGCCATCCTTAGAGACCACAAAACCTAACAGACGTCTCGTCTCAACGCAAAAAACACATTTATGTGGGTTTAGCCGTATATTATAATGACGACATCTCAGGAAAATATCTCTAAGATGACCAGGGTGGTCCTCCCGTTGCTGTGAATGAGCAGGGAGGTCATCAAGGTATGGTTCAACAATATGTTTAATATCATGAAACGCATAGGACATCGTATGCTGGAAAGTGGCTCCAACACTTTTCAAGACAAAAGGTAACTTCCTATACGCAAAGGTTCCCCATGGGAAAATGAATGTCTTCTTGTGCTAATCAGTGGGTAATATCTCAATCTGATTATAGCCAGAAAATCCATCCATAAATGAGAAGATGACACTTCTAGCACAATTGTCAATAATCTGATCGATATGTGGAGTAGGAAAGTTGTCATTGGGACAAGCTTTATTCAAGTCTCTAAAATCGATACAGACTCTAATGGTTCCCTTCTTTTTATTGAGAGGGACAACGTTTGATACCCATTCCCCCAAGCTCGACTGCAAGGGCTAATATGAGACCGTGGGGCTGGAAACATCGTCCATCAAAGGCCTTCAGAGTTGTAGGTGATGTTACAAACTTGAGAGAGCCTATAGCTTTCGAACAAGACAGAGACAAAACCAAAGTTGAATCTCCTTCATCTAAGACAATCCTAAATACTTTATTTCCGACTACTTTCGTGATGATTTGGAAAGCAAGTTTGTGAGGTAGTCTAGACTTATAGTTCTCGACATTGAAATGAATGAAATTAGAATTGTCTGGGTCTAAAGCTCCTAATGCAGTTAACAGGTTTTTGCGTTGTGTAGGACAACTTTGGAGCACTTCCAAGGTAGACATTACACATGGTGCCTAAGCGAGGTCTTCAACTACATTATACAATTGAGCAGCTCAAGCATTAGGTTTAAAGACAACCTTCCGAATAGTACTCTTGGGTGGACGCAAAATCATATCGAGAGTAGGCTTCTCGATGGTTAGGGGGATAGTGGACGAGGATTCGAGAGAACCAGTAGAGGGATCTTTCCATGAAGAAGAATGGTCTTCTTTATTATCTACGGGTTTGACATAATTCTGAATTTGAGTTTGCAGACTAATGGTATCCGAGGACATCATACAAATTTCCTCTAATGAACTAAAGTTTCCCTGATTAAACATGTGGTATATCAGTTGTTGTTGAGAGGGAAAAGGTTCCGTGAGAACTGCAGGTGCAGGATTTGTTTTCAAAAATTGGGTGATTTTGTCCCGACGGGGACACTCTTTTGTGAAATGATCACCTCCACATAGTAGACATCGATATTTTTCTTTTATTTTCCCTTTATCGTTATCATTGTTGGTTGGTTTTGGGTTTTCCTGTTGGTTTCCAGTTTTTTTATTTTTATTTTTACCTTTATTTTTATTATTGCTAGAGCTTTTAATACTCTAAATAGAATTAACCTCTGCAGAAACCTTGGGAGTCAAAGGAGTAAGGGTGGCAGTCTGGGTTTGCTTGGTAGATTTTACTGCTGACGGGGACTGGATTGAACCAACAATCCCATCAACATGGACTTCTGCTGGTGGCTTTGGAGGATCGGTGCTTGGGCGAGGAGCTTGAAGAATCAATTCATACAAAGTTCCAGACTGGGAATAGACCAAGTCTAGATAATGGGCTCGAATAATGGCTTGCTCTTCAGTAACGACACCGCCCATAGCCACATCTTGGGAAATCAGAGGCAAAAAATATTTGGTAAACCAATCAGCTAATAACTGATCCGAAATAGGAGCCTTAATAAGTCTTCTCCACCTTCTCCACTCATGAATATGATTGGATATGTGGGTGGATGTGTTCTGTCGTAGAGAAGTTAAGAGATCAGTACCTGTTTCATAATGAATAGGAAGCTAAAAGTGTGTGTTAGTGCTAGAATTTGTTCTCAAACTACAAAAGAACAAGCCAACACAATCTCAATAAACTCAATTAAGTAAAATAGGTATTCTAGGGTTTTGGTTGTATAGTTTGAAGACAAGAGGGAAAAAATTAATAAGACCAAATCAAACACTAAATCATGAGCATTTGAATGACTGATATGCATAACATATAAACCATAAACCAAACAAAATAAACACAATACTGAGTTTCACCCACAGTAAGCAAGCATTTCAAGTATAAAAACCTTAAACAGGAAATGAATATACCAACTGAGTAATTAACACAAATTAGAAATGAAACCAATCAATAATCTAAAGGGCATATAGTTGCATATATTTAATAATTCAGTCATAAAAAAAACATAAGACTCTTTATACTTAGCTCATAAACCACAGCCTGATAGCCTCCCCTTGCAACAAAAATCGAATCCCTGGTCCTTTTTTAGACTTACATTTATCTTGTTCCTTAAAAAACAGTTGCATAACTAAAACATAACTACTTTTAGGTCATCTACCAAAGTATACAATATAAAATTTCATTATACAAAAATGAAATAACTTTTTCAAACTAACAAATAACTACTCTTCTTAAAGTACTTTACAAATCTTTTGTTGCCTTAGCTAGAAGAGCAATTCCCTCTAAAGCCCGAGCTTTCCTTCCAGCTTTCAGGTGGTCTGCTTCCAAGTATGCAACTCTCTTTGTTAACTCCTCATTCTGCTGTGTCAGCTCCTGGATAGTTTGTTTTAGTTCTATAAACTGATTCTCTGTCTATCTTTTTCTTTTAAGAGCCTCTTTAGAAACTGCAATCAATTCCTAATAGTGACTGTTCACTTCTTCCAAGTCTTCTCTAAGTCTCCTATTTGCAGTCACTAATCCATCATTGGTTTCATGCATATATTCAATTTGATGCTTGTATTGTTTAATGCTCCTTCACATATTTTCCTTTTCAGAATCAATACATTTACTTTCTGATATTGGTTGCATCCCTTCTTGTATCCATGGGATTTTCAGCTTCTTGTATATTTCTTCATCCTCCTTCATATGCTCTGTGAAGGTCACGAGAATCTTTGGATGTTCTTTAGCTTCAATATTGCACTGAACTTCTTCAATTACCTCTCTTTTCTCAATACAAGAACTCTTTATATCATTTTGCTGTTGTTCTTGAATCATCTTATTTCGAACCTCCATGAAAATGTCTGAGATCTTAGTATCAGTGAAGACTGGTTTATCTTTTGAAACGATTGGTTTTTTACCCCTCATAACTTCTTTGTTGTCATCTTCACTATCTTCCAATTTCTCCTGAGATGATGAATCTTCTATTACTGTAACCTTTTTCTGAGCCAGTTTGGGATTTAATAGCTTCTTCATGTTTAACCTAAGCTTATTCTTTGGCCTTTTCTTGGGCCTCCAGACTGCTCCAACCTCTCCTAACATTTTTAGAACCTTCCCTTGATGAGTTATTGAAGCTAATTCAACAACCTTCATTCCTTTCTTTCGTGACACTATCTCCTCTTCAAAATGGGTGTGTATTTCTTATTTAGAGTAAACCCTAGTTTCATCAGTAGTAGGAACCCTAGCCTCATCAAATAACGATTTTTCATCCTCTTCAGAAAGTACTGTAATAGGGCTCTGCTTTTGCTCCTTAAAATATTCCTTTACACCTTGATTTGATTCTGCAGGTAAAACATCTTCTACTGGTTCAACTTCCTTCACCTCTAACTTTGAAACTTTGTTTTCCTCCTCAACATTAATTTGTTGTTCAAGTTCAATGTTTTCATCTTCCTCATTTGAAGATTTTCCTAGTTTACCAGATTCTTCTTCTTTGTCTGTGACTTTCTTTTTAAGTTTCTTGATTAAAATTTGACCCTTATCTAACTATCTCTTCTGAGACTGCTCCTCCTTCTTAGTTTGGAAACCTAACCAAAATAAGAAGTGTTCCCATTTCTTCTCTCTTTTCTTAAGTACAGTTCTTATAACCAGTTTAATAAGCTCATGATGAAAAACTGATTGTTTAGTATGATCTTGAAGTTCTTTCACCCTGCTTGACATCTTCTGTAAACTTTTCAAAAAGAACAATGGGAGATTCATTTTGGATTCATGGCTGAGATGTTGAAGGAATATAAAATGATACTTAAACACAAAAGCAAATCTCCCTTCGCAAGTGATATAGCTTTGTAAGATTTTAAGAGGCTCTATCCATTCTGGTTTAAAATTTTGAATAGGTACTCCCTTTCCCGAATCTGCTACTACACCTGGAAGTAGATATCTCTGAGCATTAAAAGTGAAAGGCACCTTTTTGAATCAGAATTCACTCTCATCTAAAATTCCTGTTGCTTATGCTAGCAATTCCCTGTCAAAGTGACTAATCCAGTTTTTGGAAATGTGTTTTCCTGACTATCAAGTGTCCAATTGCATTCCCCAATCTTCTCTGACCGCTTTGATAACTCCAGAAGACCGCTCCTCAAAGCCCTAATTTTTTGCCTTGTTTCAAAATTTCGATTACCAAGTGCTGATTTTTCACCACGACCTTCATCTGCTCTACACGCACTTCAGGGAATACGTGATTCAAAACGCATTTGTCTCATTATGTTCTACCATCATTATTGCATCACCTCTACAAGAAACTGCCACGACTCACCCTCATGATGATATTCACACATGTCACAGTGATTATTCTAAAAGAAACACGTATCAGATCCATCACCCAGTATGATTGACATCTTATGTGTGAGAATTTTAAAGAAAACTGAACCGAAAATGATGATTTTTGAACTGCGCGACTTTCTTGTAGCGCATGTGTGCATTTTTTTAGGCTTGCGCTACAAGAAAGTTTGAGTTAATGATTTGCAAAAATTAAACTCATGATAAAGGTTTAAACTTGGTTTAGGAATGTTAATCAATCTTTTATGTTATTTTTTAGACCTTTTAATCCATATAAGCCTTCTATAAGCCCTCTGACTATGAAATCAAACCAAATTTAAAAAAAAAATAACGCTAAGAAAACAAATAACATGAACGTTAAAGGAAAAAGATTCAAACTATCCTAAGAAACAAAATTTTCTAGGAGTAATGCATAAAACCAAGCTTCAAAACATAAACAAAAGTATTAGAAGATGGAAAAAAAAACATGACCTAACATCTAGCTCCTTCTGTGGGATGAAGTCCTCCCTGTGAGGCTTCAAGAACCTGTAGACCAGTGCCTTCTGTGTTGCTACCTGCTAGTCTGCAAAATTTCCATTGGGTCATGGAGTCCTTATTCTATTATTCACACCAGTATATACAATGAATGTCTAGTATCCCTCTCAAAAACTGTAAAAATTCTTGAGGAATCATCCATTAAAAGGATTAGACAATTCCTCACCCTCCATAGACTGTAGTACAAAATTATTGTTTTCTAGAATCTTTGATACTATGAAATGACCAAACCAAAGGTTATCAAACTTGCCATGCTTTCCTTTCTTCTCCTTCCTAGCATCCCATCTCAAAACCATATCTCCCACTGAAAAAGTATTATCTTTGATCTTCCTATCAAATCTTTCTTTGATCTTTAACCTGTACAGCTGAGCCTTTTCTTCCACTGTTAATCATTTCTGTTGTAACTCTATGAGTGCATAAATTGTTCTTTGCATATCATTAGGTTCTTCCTGAAAATATTGAAAAAACTTCATCACTGGGATACCCAACTGAACAGGAAAAACTGCATCAGTACCATATACTAACTGGAAAGGAGAGGTTCCAATTGCTTTTTTAACTGTTATTCTGTCTGCCCATAATGTATATTTCAACATAGAATCCCATGATCATTTATTCTGCTTCAATAATTTCCTGATTCTCTGAATAATATTCTTATTAGATGACTCAGCTAACCCATTCCCCTGAGGATAATAGGGTGTTGAGTGTTTCAACATGATCCCATTCTTTTCACAAAATTCCCCCATAGCCTTAGACATAAAAGATTTAGTATTATCAGTCAATAATTTTTGAGGACATCCAAATCTACTAAGAATATTTTCTTCAATAAAATCTATGATTACCTTGTCTGTTGCGTTCCTTGTGGGAATAGCTTCTATCCATTTAGTAAAGAAATCTGTAGCAGTCAAGATCCACTTATGCTGCCCTCAGGAAGATGGATTTATCTCTCCTATGAATTCCAAACCCCATTGTTGAAAGGGGGCATTAACTACAATTGGTTTTAATGGTACTGACAACAACTTTTGTTTACCAGCAAACCTCTGACAAGGGATACATGCTCTTACCTGCTGATATACATCTCAGAATAAGGAAGGCCAATAGTATCTGGCTCTTATAATTTTGTATGCTGTTGCCTTCCAATATTTATGTCCTCCACAAACACCTTCATGGGATTCATATATTACACCAATTTATAGTTTATCTAAACATTTGAGTAGAATACCCCCTAGATCTTTCCAAAACTGTTGTTGTTCTATCAAACAATATTTAGTAGTTTTCAATTTCAAAGACCTAGCAGCTTTCTTGTGTAAATGTTCTAGACATTGCAAGTGCGAAAGAAAGTGTACATTATCTGCATACCATGTAGATGCTGAATAGTGGTCCATAATCTTTTCTTTCTCCAGCTCTGCTTGAATTTCTTCCTGTGCTGGTTTTTCTGCCATGAGATGTAGACCTAAAGGTTGGCAATTTGAATCAGCTAGCACTTTAGCTAAACCTTGTCCCTTTACTAGTTTTGTAGGTCTAATATCCACATCATACTCCATTATATTTGCAATCCACTTTCCTCTTTTTCTCTCACTGTCAGGCTGAGTCAGAACATCCTTGATGGCAACATTAGGTACATAAGCAATAACCTTGGAATGTAAAACATAAATTCTAAAAAACTTCAATTCTTTTACCAATGAGTAAGCCTGCTTCTCTAAGGTGTCGTATTTTAGCTCTGAGTCTCTGAGAGTCTTGCTGAAAAACACAATAGGTTGTTCAATACCATCCTTATTCTTTTGTAATAAAACAACAGCCAATGTATCTTCAGAAGCAAAAGAAAAAGTTAAAAATTCCTTTGTAAAATTTGGGCTTACTAATACTGGAGCTTCTATAAGAGCCATCTTAATATTTTCAAATGAGTGTTTTGCTTCTGCAGTCCACTTAACCTCCTGATATTTCTTCAACATGGCTATAATCTGTTTGATGGTTTTAGCAAAATTTGGTATGAACCAACGTAGAAAATTGATTTTACCAATAAAGGATTGTACATCCTTCTTACTCCTTGGTAAACTTATCTTCAGTATTGCTTTCACCGTTTCCAAATCAATCCTTATGCCATCAGCTAAAACTAAATGACCCAGTAATTTACCTTCTTGTATAGCAAAATGTGATTTGTTTGGATAGAGAGGTAAACCATATTTTCTGCATTTCAGAAAAGTTTGTTTAAGTGTTTTAGATGCTCATCATATGATTGTGAAAAAACTGTAATATCATCTAAGTAAATCACTACAAACTTATCTCTTTCCCCTACAAAGGTTATGTCCATAGCTCTTTTAAAAGTAGCTCCAGCATTCATTAATCCAAAAGGCATTTTGTCGTACATGAAAGTACCCCAAGGTGTAGTAAAAGCTGTTTTTTCTTTGTCATCAGGGTGCGTGGCAATTTGATTATATCCTGAAAAACCATCAACCATATAAATTCTTTGTGCACCAACTACCTTCTGCGATATTTATTCTATCTTTGGCAAAGGGTAATTATCCTTCAATGAAGACCTATTTAGATTTCGAAAATCAACACATAATCTAATTTCACCATTCTTCTTCCTGACAGGAACTAAATTGGCCACCCATGAAGAATATCTGAGGGGAACAATAATCTTAGCATCTAATAACTTTTTCACCTCCTTTTCTATAATACAGAACAAAGCTGGATTTATCCTCCTTAAATTTTGTCTGAAAGGTTTAACAATTGGTTTTAAAGGCACTTTATGTTGTATAATTCCAGTATCATATGTCTTCAAATCTTCATATGACCATGCAAAAACATCAATATACTCTTTTAACAACTTGATGTACCTGTTTCTCGGCTCTGCTGTGAGTGCTTTTTAGCTGTGTTGTTTTGGGAATCCTGAAATGTGTAGCTGCTAGGGCAAGAGAATCAATAGTTTGATTATGATCCCTAGGAATATAAGTGATGTTAAAAGCCACAAAGTAATTGTCTATCATATCCCATACTTCATTACAATACACTTTTAGTAAATCTTGTCTTACTTGATAGTTGTTCCTTACTTGCTGAACAACCAACTCAGAGTTGCCATACACAGAAATCTGTTGAATACCTAAATATTTTGCAACTTTCAAACCTAACAACAAAGCTTCATATTATGCAGTATTGTTGGTGGTAACAAATTCCAATTTATACATTAACCTTATTGTTTCACCACCAGGAGATATTAGAAGAACCCCTGCTCCAGCACCTCCCTTGCATGATGATCCATCAAAATACATTTGCCAAAGTTCATCATCTTGTTCCCTAGTGCATTTGACTGGATTTTCTTTTTCAACCTGTAATAAACCAGCAGTATTATCATCATCACTAAAATGCAACATACAAGTACCCAAATCCTTGTCAACAGCATACAAGGGATGATTTGTAGGGTTCTTGTCATCAGTCACAATATAGGAAAATTGTAACTCTATATAACCTTTTGTTTTCTCCTCCAAATATAGGAATGGTGGTATATGTTAAGTCGATTTGTAGGGTCCCACCAACCTTCTTGGCCCAATATCTAGAGAGGAGCAATCCAAACTTGGATGTAATGTCAGCCACTACCAAATCCATAATCACGCTCTTCATTGGTAACTGAACTAAACTGACCACCATATCTTTTATCACTCCCAAACATTTTATAGCTCGTGAATCAAAAGCATACAAACCATGATAAGGTTTTTTTATGCTCAAATGTAAAGCCTCCATGACAGCTTTTGGCATTAGGTTATGAGATGCTCCTGAATCCAAAAGGCAATTATGTATCATCTGCTCATGAATAGTTAGTGTGATGTAAAAAGGAGGTGATGCACTTGCATCATTTTTAGTTTTTTCTGCCAGAGCTGATCCAATAAAGATTTTAGGGATTTCTTCTTGTAAATTCACGGTGTCAGAGGGAATTTGACTATTTGCTAAACCAATCATCTTCAGAACTGAATTTTTGAAAGAAGGATTCTTCATCAACTCAGTGAAAGGCATAGGTATCTTAATTTTACCTAATTCATTTTCAAGGCTGAAATTCTGCATAGTTTTATTTACCTCTTTAACTTCAACATTCTTCTTTTGTTTATCCTAATTTTGTTTCTTCTCTAACACTGGATCAGACTACTGTTTAGGAGGCAAGACTACCTTTTTCTCAGGGTTTTGAACTACTTGCTTTGGACCTGATATTAAATTTAAAGTTTTCTTTGGATCAGTCTGATATGTATCAGCAGTTATAGCAGTCACTTCAAGATTCAAATCATTTTCTGTTTCAAACAAATCTGCATCATAGTATTCTGAGTTTAAAAAATATTTTTCAGTCACAAAAGCTTCAGTCAACTGTTCTCCAAAATAATTCATATCCTGATCTGGATCCTCAAAGAACTCTTCCTCTTCAATTTCTTCTTCATCAACTACATTATTCTATAGTGGTGGTGGTACTTTTTGATCCTCAGTTTCTCTGCTTTCTCGTTGTATATCATTGTTTCTTCTCTCTCTGGGAATGAAACGAGGTACAAATTGTCATCTTAATTGGTTTGGATTCTTAGAGTTCATATCTCCCTCTTGAACAGGTTTATTTGAATTTTTCTCTAATTCCAACTTGTTTAATTTTGTTGTCGGTATCTTTACCATCTTGGTCATCTCATCAATTTTACCTTCTGCAGAGTGGGATGTTGAAACCCCTGGAGCTACCTCTTTCTTACCCTTCCTGTCATATATCTGCTGAGTTGTATTTCCATTCAATCTATTAGAGGCTAATATATTAGACTCCACTTCTAATGCTGACTCATGCATGTTCAGTAAAGTAATAGGTCTTGTTTCTCTCAAGAGTAGGGAGAACTCATGATCAAAAGCATTGGCATAAGTGAGTTTTGCAGAAGTTTCTGAAGGTTTTATCTCTGCAGGGATTCTTCCATACATTTTATTGAACCTCTTCAAAAAATCAGCTATGGTTTTATCCTTATTTCTTCTAAGGGCTCCAAACTCAGTAATGTAATATGTGTGATCCTTGGTATCACCCCATTGTCTCATAAAAAGATATTGAAGCTCTTCTATTATGGTAATAGAATTTGCAGGAAACTCTCTGAACCATTTTCTGACCTCTCCATCAAGACTCTGTACAAACATCCTCATCCACACATCCTTGGCCTCAATATTCTGATTATCAGCATAACTGAGAAATGCATCCCAATGCTCCTCAGCTGTGGTCTCACCTTGTCCATTAAACCTAGGTAGGTGTTTTTGGTAATCACCCCCAGGAAGTGCATTCAAAGGCTGAGGCAAAACTAAAGGTGCATACCTAGCTACCACCATTCGATCCATCATATCTAATGGCTGATTTTGGGTTGCCATCTTTAAGTTGACTGGTTTAGGTGATGGAAAGACTTGACTAAAACTTGGCTTAAATGGAGT
Organism: Pseudotsuga menziesii; assembly: GCA_001517045.1. NCBI lineage: Eukaryota > Viridiplantae > Streptophyta > Pinopsida > Pinales > Pinaceae > Pseudotsuga > Pseudotsuga menziesii. The sequence goes on from LPNX010225498.1 coordinate 105,256, forward strand.
TTTACCAACTTTGAGATGAAATAAAGGGATTTTTCCAAGAGATATTGTCTTTGCTTTCTTGAAAGATTAAGGATCAGTGAAAACTTGAAAATTACTAACAGGGATTGTAGGCTTCAACCAGGATGAATCTTGATCTTCTCCCTTCAAAACAGAAAAAGGTGATGAAATATCTAACTAATCAGGGTTACATAGGTTTGGTGATGACTGAGACCTTCTGATCTTCCTATCTATTTTCAATATTTGTTCTGGGTCTGAGATACCCAGTTGTAAAGGTGAACTAGGTCTACTTCTTGTTCCAACTCCCTTAGTAGCCACTGTGAATTACTGGTGAAAAGTAGTCTTTAAAATTTGCTGGTTTAAGTTCACCTCTCAAAATCATTGAAATGATAAGTATCCAATGGAAAATAGGTTTTCAAGTTCGTCCCCGGCAACGATGCCAAAGATGTTAGTGCCAGAATTTGTTCTCAAACTATAGAAGAACAAACCAACACAATCTCAATAAACTCAATTATGTAAAATAGGTATTCTATGGTTTTAGTTGTACAGTTTGAAGACAAGAGGGAAAAAATTCACAAGACCAAAGCAAACAATAAATCATGAGCATTTGAATGACTAAGATACATAACATATAAACCATAATCCAAACAAAATAAACACAATACTGAGTTTCACCCACAGTTAGCAATCATTTCAAGCATAAAAACCTTAATCAGGAAATGAATATACCAACTGCGTAATTAACACAAATTAGAAATGAAACTAGTCAATAATATAAAGGGAATATAGTTGCATACATTTCATAATTCAGTCATCAAAAACACATAAGAGTCTTTACACTTAGCTTATAAACCACAGCTTGATAGCGTCCCCTTGCAACAAAAATCGAACCCCTGGTCCTTTTTCAGACTTACATTTATCTTGTTCCTTCAAAAACAGTTGCATAACTGAACCATAACTACTTTTAGTTCATCTACCGAATTATACAATATAAAATATCATTATACAAAAATGAAATAACTTTTTCAAACTAACCAATAACTGCTCTTCTTAAAGTACTTTACAAATCTTTTGCTGCCTCAGCTAGAGGAGCAATTCCCTCTAAAGCATGAGATTTCCTTCTAGCTTTCAGGTGGTTTGCTCCCAAGTCTGCAAGTCTCTTTGTTAACTCCTCATTCTGCTGTGTCAGCTTCTGGATAGTTTTCCTTAGTTCTGTAAACTGATTCTCTATCTGTCATTTTCTTTTAAGAGCCTCTTTAGAAACTACAATCAATTCCTAATATTGACTGCTCACTTCTTCCAAGTCTTCTCTAAGTCTCCTATTTGCAGTCACTAATCCATCATTGGTTTCATGCATATATTCAATTTGATGCTTGTATTGTTTAATGCTCCTTTGCAGATTTTCCTTTTCAGAATCAATACATTTACTTTCTGATATTGGTTGCATCCCTTCTTGTATCCATGGGATTTTCAGCTTCTTGTATATTTCTTCATTCTCCTTCATATGCTCTGTGAAGGTCACAGGAATCTTTGGATGTTCTTCAGCTTCAATATTGCACTAAACTTCTTCAATTACCTTTCTTTTCTCCATACAAGAACTCTTTATATCATTTTGATGTTGTTCTTGAATCATCTTATTTCGAACCTCCATGAAAATGTCTAAGAGCTTAGTATCAGTGAAGACTGGTTTATCTTTTCAAACTATTGGTTTTTTACCCCTCATAACTTCTTTATTGTCATCTTCACTATCTTCCAATTTATCCTGAGATGATCAATCTTCTATTACTGTAACGTTTTTTGGAGCTAGTTTGGGATTTAATAGCTTCTTCATGTTTAACCTAAGCTTGTTCTTTGGCCTTGTCTTGGGCCTCGAGACCACTCCAACCTCTCCTAACATTTTCAGAACCTTCCCTTGATGAGTTATTAAAGCTAATTCAACAACCTTCATTCTTTTCTTTCGTGACACTGTCTCCTCTTCAAAATGGGTGTGCATTTCTTATTTAAATAAACCCTAGTTTCATCAGTAGTAGGAACCCTAGCCTCATCAGATAAGGATTTTTCATCCTCTTCCAAAAGTACTGTAATAGGGCTCTACTTCTGCTCCTTAAAATCTTCCCTTACACCTTGATTTTATTCTGCAGGTAAAACATCTTCTACTGGTTCAACTTCCTTCACCTCTGACTTTGAAACTTTGTTTTCCTCAACATTAATTTGCTGTTCAAGTTCAATTTTTTCATCTTCCTGATTCGAATATTTTCCTAGTTCACCAGCTTCTTCATCTTTGACTGTGACTTTCTTTTTAAGTTTCTTGATCAAAATCTAACCCTTATCTAACTGTCTCTTCTGAGAATGCTTCTCCTTCCGAGTTTGGAAACTTGACCAAAATAAGAAGTATTCCCATGTATTCTCTCTTTTATGAATTACAGTGCTTATAACCAGTTTAATAAGCCCATGATGAAAAACTGATTATTTATTATGATCCTGATGTTCTTTCACCCTGCTTGACATCTTCTATAAACTTTTCAAAAAGAAGAATGGGAGATTCATTTTGGATCCATGGATGAGATGTTGAAGGAATATAAAATGATACTTAAACACAAAAGCAAATCTCCCTTCACAAGTGATATAGCTTTGTAAGATTTTAATAGGCTCTATCCATTCTGGTTTAAACTTTTGAATAGGTACTCCCTTTCCCTAATCTGCTACTACACCTGGAAGTAGATACCTCTGAGCATCAAAAGTGAAAGGCACCTTTTTGAACCAGAATTCACCCTCATCTAAAATTCCTGTTGCTTCTGCTAGAAATTCCTTGTAAAAGTGACTAATCCAGCTGTTGGAAGCATGTTTTCTTGACTGTCAGGTGTCCAATTGCATTCCCTAATCTTCTTTGATCGCTTTGATAACTCCAGACGACCGCTCCCAAAGCCTTAATTTTTCGCCCTGTTTGAAAATTCTGATTACCAAGCGCTGATTTTTCGCCACGACCTTCATCTACTCTATGTGCACTTCAGGGAATATGTGATTCAAAACACATTTGTCTCATTATGTTCTACCATCATTATTGCATTACCTCTGTAAGAAACCACCACGACTCGCCCTCATGATGATATTCACACATGTCACAGTGATTATTCTAAAAGAAACATGTATCAAATCCATCACCCAATATGATTGACATCTTATGTGTGAGAATTTTAAAGAAAACTGAACCGGAAATGATGATTTTTGAACTGCGCAACTTTCTTGTAGTGCACGTGTGCATTGTTTTTAGGCTTGCGCTACAAGAAAGTCTGAGTTAATGATTTGCAAAAATTAAACTCATGATAAAGGTTTAAACTTGGTTTAGGAACCTTAATCAAGCTTTTATATTATTTTTTAGACCTTTTAATCCATATAAGCCTTCTATAAGCCCTCTGACTATGAAATCAAACCAAAATTAAAAAAAAAATAAAGCTCAGAAAACAAATAACATGAAAGTTAAAGGAAAAAGTTTCAAACTATCCTAAGAAACAAAATTTTCTAGGAGTAATGCATAAAACCAAGCTTCAAAACATAAACAAAAGTATTAGAAGATGGAAAACAAAAACATGATCTAACACTGTGTAAGAAATACGGTTTCCAACGAGCCAAAATCCACAAACGAGTGTTGCGGAAGTTCAATATACCATTTCGCGGTTGTACCGGTCAAAGTTTGCTGAAAGAGTCTTAAATGAACTGAATCATCCATAAGGGAGTTTGAAGAACACCACAGATGGAATGTCATGACATGGTTTTTCGGATCATCTCCCTGCTTCCCATCAAACTTTGGAATGTCCGTTGGTAACTTTACCGGAATGGGATGCCATGAGGGGTTATGTTGGATGGGATCATTAATCAACTTGGTCAAATTAGGGAAGTCCAAAGTTGCTAGGAAAGGTAACTGACGGTTAGGTTGCACATACTGGTAATACTGATATGGCATATAGTTACCAGTAGAACCATAAGTAGACTGATAGACAGCCTATTGTGATGAAGAAATACCAGAAAATCCGCCCGCAGGTGGTTGATTTCTAGGATCAGGACCGTTAGGACTGTTGGAGTATCGGGTACCTCCACATGGTATAACTGCCGCACCTCTCGGAATATAAAACAAGTGGTTTAACCACCACTCCTGGTGATAGGGCCTTGTGCTGGGTTTCAAATGTTTACCAACATCTGCAGGTTTTGGTGTAATGGCAAACCTTACATGGTATCAGAGCTGAGGTCTTAGGTTCAATTCCCCCGAGCAACGCCGGAGGCAGGGTGTTGGAGTATCGGGTACCTCCACATGGTATAACCGCCGCACCTCTAGGAATATAAAACAAGTGGTTTAACCACCACTCCATATGATAGGGCCTTGTGCTGGGTTTCAAATGTTTACCAACATCTGCAGGTTTTGGTGTAACAACAAACCTTACAAGGACCACCAAGGCATCCAAGATCACTAGGACCATTGGAACCACCAGGACCACCAAGACCACCATGAGGTAGACCACCAGACCCTCTGGGGCCTCTAGCAAGTAAACCTCCAGAGCCGTCTGAACCACTAGGAGGAGGGCCACGAGACCCTCCAGGGCGATTAGGGGGAAGGCCACCATGCCCCCTAAGACCACCAGTACCACCAGGACCATAAGGAGGAAAACCACCAAGCCCCCCAGGGGGAGTACCTCCATAAGGCGGTCCTCCAACACCTTCCGCAGTATGTATGGGTATCCCCCCCATAGCTGGCATGTAGGACCAGTTAGGTTTCCCCTATGGCATGAAAGTATTACTAGGATATGGAATTCCAACATAAGGAATTCCCATAAGATTGGGTGGATAATTAATGTTTCCTATAGGTATTTGATTTTCTGTATAACCATAGCCCCAATAGGTTTGACTAGTTACAGGTTGTGCCCCCAAGGGTTGACCTAAACTAGATGTGGGATTAATCACATTGGTGTGGGTGGGAGGGACATAAACTGTAGATTTATCTATACCAAAGGTTTGTCCTTGACTAGATACAATTCTGGTGCCAGATAACGTAGGTCGTGCCGGGGGTTGCCCCCCGACACTAGAAGGTAATGGTGAAACAGGAATTGAAGGTTGAGCCCCAGGTGCAGAAGACCTGGGAGGATTGTGAACATACATAATATGGGAGGTGGTGGGGTTGGTAGTTTGACCTAGGTTGCGTGGAGTTACTGTGTGATCTATAATCGGTTCAATGGGTCTCATAGAATCAGTAAGTGAACGATATCCCACAGGAACAACTGTGGAACGTGATGGTGGTGTGCCCAATATGTCATCTATTTTCCTTTCAATCTCCTATGCACAGAGAATGGATGCGTGGTATTGTCTATGTTCTTTTTCATCTGGAGAAACTTCTTCAAAAAAGTTTAAATGGATGCCAAATGAGGCAATGGCCTGTCCTATAGAGGTATCCCAAAATGGAGCATTGGTACCATAATCCAGACGGGTAGTATCATCAACATGACCTTCTGTGGGAGAATGGAACAAAGTATTACCCCAATAAGGTTATTGGACCAAGGGAGGCGAGTGTGAAGGATGTGGTCCTCCGCTTTCCACAACCACATTATCTCCCACTTGGGAGGTGGTAGCAGCTCCTTGGTCAATAGCTTCCATTGGATTTTCTCCTGAACCAGGAATAAAATTGGGTTGCAAGCCCCGTACTCTTCTGGACTATCTTAGATCAACCAGTTTGTACAGCTCCTATCTAACCTAGGGTCTCAAAAACTAGAAAACACACCAAAAAATTTCCCTACTCAAGTTATAGGTCAAACAAACAAACTTAAAATGAGAGGAGGGGTTCAGATAGTCAGGGTTCTCACCAGAATTTTCAAGAAGGTGCCACTCATGATATACCTCAAGGGTACGTGCATAGTAATCTCCTGGAATGTTGTTTTTGGTGTATGTCTCCAAGCAATCCCGCCAAAGGGCTTTCCTCAGATGGATAAGGTATCCTAGTGGGGTCTCCCGATATACAAAAGGTACGTGGGAGCTCAAATCGGTAGTAGTGTTGTCTAATGCATAATCGTACACCAGGGGCCTTCTGATATACAATCGAGTAGGTGAAGTAACTTTCTATATACCACAAGGGTACGTGAAAAGGTCGTTTGATATACCGATGGTACATGGAAGAACCGCGCGAGTCCTGGGATGTAATGCGGACAAGTAACGACAGCTCCTATGCTTAACGACGCCCAAACACGTCTCTAACCTATGACTCAAATTTCTATGTAAATTTTAACCTATAACTACTGTTAATTTTAAAGTGGACGGTTAGGTGAATGCATGGATTTTTGACAGAGAAATTAAAACCATGCAATATGCATATGCAAATATTTCACTTTACCGTTCGATATGCCTACCTATAGGAGTGAAAGAGAGTATTTTATTTTGCTTTAAAACCAAAAATATTTCCAAACAACAATCTTCAACATAAAATCAACGACAAGCAGCACTTTCCAAAATCATTTCGCTTTTTTGAGAGCAACCAAAAGGGGAGGAGTCTCTTTTCTTAAAAGAAAAACAAGAAGCACACTATATGCATATGCCCTCTATTTTTCAATTTTTCTTAAAGCATAGTAGTTCTAATTTAAAACTATAATATTTTTTTATTTTGATGAGATAGTATAAATGCGAAAGAGACAAAAGAACATAGAGAACCTAAAATCTTGTGAGGCCAATCCGAGATCCAATGTCTTATGCTCACTAATGATAATAACTTAATCTCAGTCAAAAAAATTCTTTTTTAAATAAGCAAAAAGAAGTCTTCTATGGGGACCAAAAATGAAATCAAGATGCTAATTAAATATTTTTCTTTCAGTCTATATAACAGAAATAAAAGAGAGCTCTCTAACACCTAAGCTTTCGAAAAATAAATCATTTCACAAAGACAACCAACAAGCATGGAAGAAAATGGACAATCAACAAGCCTAATCTAGCTTTTGGATTCTTCAATCAAACCGATCTTTTACCACAAAATTTCAAAACATAAGCATCATATTCTAACACACAATCCTCACAGTGCAGGGAAAAAAGCAAATCAACTCAAATTTTTTACAAAAAATGAGAAAAAAGTGGTCTTGGAATAAGCCCTACCTAGCACCATGCTGGAGGGGTCTTGACAGAACAGTTCTGGATGAGCACCGCTTCTGGATAACATGACTCAGGTGGTGGCACCGCGTGCTGCTAACAGGGTTCAGGTGGTGGCACCACCTCTCGCCAACAGCATAAGAGTGGTTATCTGTATAGATCTGAAACACAAAGGAGAACGACAGATCAAGTTAGAAAAAGACCAGATCAAGGTAAAAAATGATAGATTGATAGTGAAAAGGAGCATAAAAAGTTGAAATACTTCAGATCTGAACAGATCTGAAAGTTTCAAACCGAAATTCACTGATTCAGAGAGCAGATATGATTGAAGAGAGTTGGATATGGAGACTGGATTTGGACAAGAGTTCAAGAACTGAGGAAGATCAGATCAACTGATATATGTATCAATCCCTAGTGGAGTCGCAAGTTTTGTAACCAAGAATATTTCACCTTCTGTAGATAGAAGATGTTCCTCTGGTCTGAATGGTTCAGATGCAAAACAAATGAGTGAACGACAAAGGATGAAGACCTTCCCTGGATGTCGTAAACACCTAGAATGCTGCTTTGATAGTGAACCTGTGTACCTGCAAATAGATCAAATACAAAAACACATCAAAGCTACCAGAAAATTATCTACTTATCCATGTTAGTGACTAAGGAATCTAACAACATGTACATGCAAAATCTAAACAACAGTAATGTGGGATGGAAATCAGCTTTGCATTAAGATGTATGGACAATTTTGCAACCAATGAAGCCTTAGTGTCGACAAGCATCTCCACAAGAAAAACATTTCATCCCCATAAGCTCCAACTTTGCTCTCTATGCTCTCCAATGGCTTGGGACAAGTGGTCAATCCAACAACATAACACTACCTCTATAGTTCTCCCCCTTAACCATGGACATGAGCTTGTATTTATAAGGCTCAATGGATAGGAATGGTTGAGAGATTTGTGGATGAGGTGGCCTCTAAGATCCTATGATGGGGGATCTCAAGCTCAACTGACCCACAATGATATGGATAAGGGAGGACACGAGACTCATGATCTAGAAGCCTCGAGAAAAAACTCTTTTTCCCATTTTACCAAGGGTAACTCTTTTCTCCTCTTATGAAAGAGCGGTTTAGATAAGAAATGCGTATGGACTAAAGGCTACAAGAGATGGCACCGCTTATTGTAAACAAGATGCAAGTGATGTGAGCAAGGTACTTCTCATGGATCACAGGGAAAGCGCGGTGTTGACTATTGTGATGTAGAATTGACAAACAACATGGGGTTTCCACTCTAAGAGCTGGGATTAAGGGAAAACATGTAAGTCAAAGGTCTTATCACATGGTGGTGACAGGATTTGGGTATAACAAGGAGGTTCCTCCCTCAAAGAGGATTGATATTTATCTCTTCTATTCATATTTTAGGCATGGATTAATCTCCTATTGTCTATTTCTTCTATTTTTATGCGATATCTTGGATTTGGTTGCATAACATTTGGTATCATAGCTCTCTCCTCGAGACTAGCTTATGTAAAACAAGTTATCATGGAACTTTCGCTACAACATTTTCTCTACAAGGAATCCGAGATCGAGGTTAAAAACCCACTTCAAAAACAGGTCGAACTATCAGCGGTAAAAAACTTAGATCCTGAGCCATTACAGTTTCAGATGTATTTGCGGAGGAAGCGAGGGTTGTTTACTAGTCCTACAGCTAGTCTAAAATAGGTGTTCTTGGGAAAAAAGGTCATATATGAGGAATGAGAGATCCAAATGGAGTGATACTAGTTTCATATGAAATAAAACGGACCAGTTTATATGTGGTAGATGTTTCATATATAGAAACAAAACATCGGACACGTGGAATGCAGTACAAGTTCTCTCTTTTGGATAGGCAAAAAATAAGAGGTTTTTCTATATTTGCAATGACTTTTTGTTGGCTGATCCAAATTAGGTCAGATCTGCGGCATTGGAAATAAGAGAGATAAATGTACTACAAGACGAAGTTTCAGCCATATAGGTGTCGTAATTCAAATTTTAATTCAGTTACAAGTCGGCACTAAAATAGCCTCCCAATTAGTTATTGAAAAAGGTACGCCATTTTGCATTTGAATAACTTTTAGTAGAAGGATATATTTGTGGTAAAACATAGGGTCTGATATTGTTAAAATTCCAGAAAAAGGAATTGTAAAGAATAACACTCCACTCAAACCCCCATAGGGTTCATCCCCAACCTACGAGGAAAGGGATGACCTTTCTTTTAGAGTGTCCAAGTTGGAAGATATGATTATAGAAAGTGTGAAAATTGATGACTTTGCCAAATTAGAAAAGAAGATGGCTACTAAAGAGGATCTCAAAGGGATGGCTAGTAAATAATATCTCCAAGACTTGAAGGAGTTTCTCAAGGATATCAAACATAACTTTTTTCCTCAACAATCTACTCAAGACAAGGATAAGGAAGAACAAGATGACTTATTCTAGCCACGTTTGGAGAAAATTGAAAAAAAAAAATGGATAGTAGGAATTTGGAGTCCTCAAAAGTTGATGATTCACTACAACATCATAGGTTCAATTCAGGTCCAAGAAATTACTTTATCCCCAATATTGACATGCGAAAGTTTGATGGAAAGGATCCAATCACATGGATTTTTCAGATGGAGAAATTCTTTGATCTACACCAAGTGCCCACTATGGAAAAGGTAACTATTGCATCATTGTATTTAGAACCTGATCAGTTTGTATGGTACCAATGGCTTTGTGACCTTAAAAAGGAGTCTATTATCTCTTGTTCTATATTCACCGAAGGATTGAGTACACATTATGGGGATATAAATAGAAACACCTTCTTCAGTCAATTGGTAAATCTCAAGCAAAAAAGTTCAGTTACAGATCACATCAACCAATTTCAGCAACTAAGTCTGAGAGTGAAAAATATTTCAGAAGGTAATTTGTTAGATCTCTTTATTGGAACCTTGAAAGATAACATTCAACATGAGGTGCGTCTCTTTGAACCATCATCAGTAGAGAAGGATTTCATGATGGCAAGGAAGGTTGAAAATAAAAATATGGGAATGAATACTAGAAAGGCCTTCTCCAACACATATAGAGAAAATAATGTTTCCTCTTCTAAGCTACCTCAAAGGTTGACACCCCAACAACTGGATGAAAGAAGAGTAAAAGGATTATGATTTAATTTTGACAGGAAGTATAGTAAGGGGCATAAGTGCAATGAGAAGAAGTTATTCTACGTAGATTGTGAGGAGGAAGAACCAAAAGAAGAGGAAGCATATCGAGAAGAGGCAGCTTAAGAAGAAATAGAAGAGGATACTTCAGAAGAAATTGCTCCCACCATATCTTGTCATGAATTGGCTAGAATTAGCACTCCTCAAACTCTCAAGATAGAATGATACCTCAAAAACAAGAAGGTAACAATGTTTATTGACTATGGTAGTACTCATAATTTCATTCACTGTAAATTAGCCAAATTTCTTAATTTCTTTGTTTATCCAGCACCAGAATTTCAAGTAATGATTGCAGATGGAGGAACTATAAATTACTCAGGGAAACGCCATAATATCAATCTAGCTATGGTGGAATATGTATTGAATAGCCAATTATTGCGATCCCAATGGGTGGTGCTAATGTTTTCTTGGGTGTCCAATGGTTACAATCCTTGGGAACAATGGCTTTTAATTTTCAAAAACTTTTCATGAAATTTTCATGGGAAGGTAAAGAATATGAGTTAAATGGTATCACACGAAAACCAAGCAACGTGATAAGCTCTAATGGTATGACAAAGTTATTAAAAAAGGGACATCAAGGTATAGTTTCCCAATTATGCTCATTAGATGTTCAAAACTCAAAAGTCCCTATCTCCCCAGATCTACAAAGGGTCATTAATAAGAATTCCAAGATATTTGAAGATATTCCCAAATGTCTTCCACCTATTCGTGACCTTGATCATACTATCCACTTAATTCCTGGCAGCGTTCCTCCTAACATTAGACCTTACTGATATCTCTATATCCAAAAGACTAAAATTGAGCATATGGTGGATGAAATGTCAGAGGATGGCATAATTAGGCCTAACCAAAGTTCTTACTATGCACCAGTGGTAATGGTACACAAGCAAGATGCATCATGGTTTATGTGTCCTAATTATAGAGAGCTCAACAATATCACCATTAAATATAAGTTTCCCATTCCCTTCATTAATGAGTTGCTAGGTGAATTACATGGACCAGTTGTTTTCACAAAGTTAGATCTTCGTTTCGGGTAGCATCAGATTCGAATGAAGGATGAAGAAATCCCCAAAACAACATTCAGAACTCATGTAGGTCACTATGAATTTTTGGTCATGCCATTTGGTATAAAAAATGCATCTTCCACATTTCAAGGTTTGATGAATTCTATTTTCAATCCTTTCCTTAGAAAATTTGTGCTGGTATTCTTTGATGATATACTAATCTATAGCAAATCTTGCGAAGAACATGTTCAACATGTTGACAAGGTACTACAACTACTACAGGAGAACGTATTGTATGCAAAACCCTCAAAATTTTTCTTTGGGATAAAGGAGGTAGAGTATTTGGGTCATATTGTGTCTCATGAAGGTGTCAAGGTAGACCCTAAAAAAATTAAATCCATGATGGATTGGCCAATTCCCAAAACCTTAAATAATATTTGAGAATTCTGAGGCCTGACAGGGTACTACTGCAAGTTTGTTCGGAACTATGAAAGAATAGAAGATCCTTTAACATCGTTACTTAAGAAAGATGCATTTTCTTGGAATTTAGAGGAAATTCAATCCTTTCAACAACTCAAAGAGGCCATGTGTAAAGATCTTGTTTTGGCGATACCAGACTTCACAAAAACCTTTATTGTTGAATGTGATGCTTCACGAAATGGAATTGGAGATTTACTAATGCAAGAAAGAAAACCCTATTGCCTTCACTGGTCATTCTTCTTTGCGGCGCTATATACTGCTCTCTTCTTTCTTCCCTTGTTTTCTGCCTCTTCTCTCTTTCTAACTTCTGCAAGTCCGACATACCTTTATGTGTCACTTTCTATTCGATTTCCTTTTTAGGTTGAATTTTCATTGCTGCTGGTGGTATTTTCTTCAGTTGACTAGAATCCTTTTTACTCTACCCCAACACATTACCGGCTACCCTCCCATAGCCTACCCAATGCTTTAGAAAGCTCGGATAGTTCTGTTTATTTTCTTAGGAAGTACTCCCACTCCCTTTCGGGAATAAATTTTTCCCACTTATTCTATTTCTCCGCCCAATTCGAATTTGGTGGCGGTTTGCGTAGTGATGGATGAGGCTCTACAATATGGCCCACTCCCTTATCGATTAGGAATTTTAACAAAAGGGTCAATAAGATGAAAAGGAACTACTCGCTGAGGTCTGTATAAAACCTTTTCTTAATGCTTTCAACCAAAACTCTTTCCTCCATGGCTTGTTCTTTGCAGAATTCATCTGTGATCTTTTCAAACCACTTTGACAGGTTTGTTCGTCCACCTCAAATAAGTTTTTCCAGTAAGTCTTGGTATTTAGCTCCTTCCATATTTTTCATCCAGAAGTTTTTTCAAAATATGGGGTACCGACTCTACAAAATTCTCATGTGTTTCAGTGAAGAATTTCTCCTTCGCCTAAGCAATGGTCAATCTATTTCTCCTTGCGTAGTTCTGCAAATAATTTGCTATATTATGCTCACACCAATTGTTAATCTCTTGCTCTGATATCATTTGCTTATCGTCATTACATTCGTATATGTACTACCGACAATGGAACAAATGTTGTAATCTCACAAATCACATAGGGTTACCAATAACACACATAGAAACATATAAACTAATAGACACAAGAGACTAGAATAGATATGGAAGTAACAGATTATATTATAATATTACATGAGGTTCCATACATATATCCAAACTGAACCGAGTTCTCATCTGACTCAAGAGCCTACTATATGTGATTACAAACGGTTACAAGTAACTACCTGTTGGTTCGGTCAATTGACATGACTTTATGCGGCCGATTTAATCTCCAATTAGTCGGCTCACCGACTAGCTTCACTAATAGTGGCCTACAAATATATGATATTTAATTTACATATATAAATACATGCCAATATTTGAATTTTACTCCTCATCCCACCAAAGTAAACTAACCGCCAATATTTATATTACTATGCCAAATTAAAAAAAACCCTTGACCCCTTAATACAAGGAAATATATTTTTAGGATTTTAGGAGTATTCAAACACCCAATATGAATGGACATGATATGATATTGCCTTGATAGTGAAATCCTAGTGAACCCACTATGATTTCAAATCAATATAATGATGCAAACATAGCGAAATCAAAGAGGAAGTTTAGCAATCATGGTTGAATCAACCACCTATTCAGTTCCCACTATGTCCAAACTCACCAATTAGGAATTTCTATAGTAATAATAATTATTCATTTTTTGGAAATGGAAGAAATGAAATAGATGTTGGTATAGATGAATTATTACAACATACAATTGCCATGGGAACATTGTTGATACATGCTTTCCAAGACAATGATCTAGGAGATGGCACTCATATCAATGATACCTTCTTCCAAACCCTTAAAATGGATTCCACCACCCCTTTGTTAAGGTATAAATGTTGGCATATTACCCCATATATTGTGGTTGATTACAAATTATTGACGTCGTATTAGGTCTATCGGTTGTAATTGTTGTTAGTATTATTATATTAGTTATGCCAGCTTGTGTCCATTAGTTGTAATTGTACCTCTTTGTCTCATATATATATATATATATAGGAAGAATGCATTCTCATTTGTATCTTCTCATCTTATCTTCTCTGATGTAATTCGTACATTGTCTAACGAGGCTTCCCCCTCAAAGGGGAACTCTATTCATCTGTGTTCTTCATTATTAAGGCATGGATTACTTTTTTTGGCCTCTTTACACTCTTTTAATGCTCATTTGGGTAGTTTGTTTCTTAATATTTGGTATCAGAACTTAGACAGTTCCAAAACAAGACATCTTGGAATATTCACTATAACGTTTTTTCTAAAAATATTCAGACATTGAAACATGGAACCATCTAGAAATTAGGCCAAGATTTATGTGGTAAAATTTTCATATCCTAACTCATTATAGGTACATATTTATTTATGGGTGAAGGTAGGGTTTATGACCAGTCCAAAAATTAGTCTAAAACATGTGTTCTGGAAAAATGGTTATATATTGGGCATTCTAGATACAAAGTGAGTTAGAACCATTGAAGCAGAAAGAAGACAAACAAAACTATCCATGGTCTCAATTTCAGGCTCATATCTAAAAAAAATAGACAAGTGGTTGCAGGTTGTACACCCCTAATATTTGGAAAAGGCCAAGCATAACAAGTGTTGGGAAAATAGTCACAACTTGTTTTGGCAATGAAAGGAGGACATATCAGGACACCACAGGATGATATTTAAGACTCGGAGGGGGAGAAGTTTTAGGTTTACTTTAGTTGAAAGGTTGGCTAGCAAATCATTCTTCAAATCAAGGTTTGAAAATTTAATGTACGACATTTTAAACTTGAATATATTTTAGTAGAAGGATGTATTAAAGTTGAACCAAAGGTGTGATATCTATTTATATTGTTCAAAACACCACCAAAAGGTAGTGGAAAAAATCGCACTCCAATAGAACCATAGAGGATTCGTCCTTGACCCATGATGAAAATGAAGAAATATATTTTAGGGTGTCCAAGATGGAATATATGATTAAAAGGACCATAAAATCAGTTTATTTGGTTAACTTGTAAAATAAGATGGCAAGTAAAGAGGATCTAGTAAACATAACCAATCATACGACTAGTTAAAAAGAAGATATTCAAGATTTGAAGGTGCTACTGAATGAGATAATACTTAGATTTCTTACACATTTATATATTCAAGAAGAGGATAAGCAAGAAAAGGAGGACTTATTCTGGTAAGGTATTGAGAAAATTGAAAAATAGTTAGAGAAAAGAGATTTGTGTTCCCAAAAATTGATCATCCCATATTCAACTCTATTCCAAGCAACTGCTTTATTCCCAATATTGTCATGATAAATTTTGATGGAAATTATCCAATAACATAGATATTCCAGATGGATAAATTATTTGATCTACACCAAGTGCCAACATTGCAAAATGTAATATTGCATCATTATATTTAGAGCCATATCAATTTGAGTGGTACCAATGGATTTAGAGACATTAAAAGCACTCTATTAACTCTTGGTCTATATTCAAAGAAGAATTGATTACACATTATGGTGATATTAATAACAATACTTTCTTTAGTTAGTTGACCAATATCAACCAAAAAGGTCCAATTATAGAGCACATCTTGTAGTTTCAAAAGTTAAGTATTAGAGTGAAGAATATTTTAGAAGATAATTATTTGGAACTCTTTATGGGAACATTAAAGGAGAATATTCAACATGATATACATATCCTTGAACCTAAATCAATACATAACTTTTTTACTTTGGATAGGAAAATTGAAAGTAAAAATATGGGGATGACTGCTAACAGGACCACCTCTAACACATATAGAGAGAATAATGTTCCCTCTTCTAACCCACATCAAAGGTTGACACCCCAACTATTGAATGAAAAAACAAAAAATGTCTCTCGTTTAATTGTGACGACAATTATAGTAAGGGACAAAAGCGTGGAGAGAAGAAATTATTCTACATATATTTTGAAGAGGAAGAATCAAAAGAACATGAACCATCAGAAGATGAGGAATTAGAAGTGATTGTTCGCGAAGAAGTTACTCCCACCATATATTCTCATGCATTGGTTGGAATCAACACTCCCCAAACTCTCAATATTGAAAGATGTATCCAACGGGAAAATGTAGCAATTTTGATTGATTCTGGTAGACTCATACTTTCTTTCATTGTAAACTAGCCAAAGCTCTCAACTTCTTTGCATATCCAACACCAAAGTTTCAAGTAATTATTGTGGATGGAGGAACTTTAAATTTCTCATGGAAATTCCATAATATCAATCATAATATGGGGTAATGTGTATTGAATAGTCCAAGGATTGTTATCCCAATGGATGGTGCTGATATTGTTTAAGGGATTTAATGGTTACAATCATTGGGAATAATGGATTTTAATTTTCAAGAAATTTTCATGAAATTGTCATGGGAAGAAATAAATTTGAATTAAGGGGTATCATACTAAATCTAAGGAAGGTGATAAGCTCTAATGGTATGAAAAAATTGTTGAAAAAAAGACATCAAGGTGTAACTACACAATTATGCTCACTAGATGTTTAAACATCAAAGCCTCATATTCCCATGGATCTCCAAAGGCTCATTGATAATCACTCTAATGTATTTGAAGATATTCCAAAAGTTATTCCACCTACTCAATATTTTGATCATGCTACTCACTTAATTGGAAGAAATGTTCCTCCTAACGTTAGACCTTACAGATACCCTTGTGGCCAAACAAGTGAAATTGAGCATCTGGGTGAAAAAATGCTAGAGGTTGCCATAATTTTCCCTAGCCAATGTTCTTACTCTACACCAGTGGTAATGGTACAAGATAAGGAGGGTTCATGGCTTATGTGTCTAGACTATAGATAGTTCAACAAGATCACCATTAAAGATAAGTTTACAATTCCTCTCTTGATGAATTGTTAGATGGACTACATGGAGTAACGTACTTCACAAAGTCTGATCTCAGTTAGAATGAAAGAATAGGACATCCCTAAAACAATATTCAGAACTCATGAAGGTCATTACGAATTTATGATCATTCCTTTCGTCCTTACAAATGCACCTTCCACATACCAAGGTTTGATGAATTACATTTTCAATCCCTTCCTTAGAAAATTTATGTGATTATTTTTCTGATGATATATTAGTCTATAGCAAGTCTTGGGAAGAACATGTTCAACACGTTGACACAGTTCTACATCCACTAAAGGAAAAAGAACTATATCAAAAACCTTCCAAATTTTTCTTTGGGGTAAAGGAGGAACGATATTTGGGTCATATTGTATCTCATGAAGGTGTTAAAGTACATACTAACAAAATTAGATCAATGATGGACTAGACGATCCCCAAACAATTGAAGAATCTAAGAGGATTATTAGCTTTGACAAGGTGCTACCACAAATTTGTTCGGAACTATAGAAGAATAGCATCACCAGTAACAACATTATTGAAGAAGGAAGCAAATTCTTGGAGTCCAGAGACAACTCAAGCATTTGAAAAACATAAAGTAGGAAATGTGTAAAGATCATATTTTGACCACAGCAGACTTCAAAAAAACCTTCATTGTGGAATGTGATACCTTAGGAAATGGAATGAATGTTCTTCTAATACAAGAAGGATGACCTCTTGTTGTCCAATGTATGCCAATCAAGGGGAAGAACATGTAGCCTAAACCATTTATGAGAAGGAAATAATGGAAATATAACATGTACTTGAGCAATTGGGTCCTTACCTAATATGTAGGAACTTCAAGGTCAAAATAGATCATGACATTCTTAAATGCCTCTTGGAACAGACACTATCTTAGAAATAGAAACACAAATGGGTAACCAATATGTTGGGAAATGACTTTGAAATCATCTATAAAAAAGGGAAATAAAATGTGATAAAAAATGCACTCTCCAGAAAAAATGAGTATGTTGAGTTACTTTGTGTGATTTTGATTATAGAAACCAATTGGCTAGTATAAGCAAGGGAAGAATGGAAGAAAACCAATCTGAGTGGACACTCATTCAAAAGCTACAAAAGGATTCCATTGTATGGATCACTTTTGTGTCGAAAAATTATTCACTATGTTATAAGGATCGCTTATATATATGTAATAAATATCAACTCAAAGAATGACACCTCTCTTATTGGTGGCATTCCCAAAAACATACCACGGGGTCAAGAAGGATTTTTTTTTGGAAATTCTTAAATTTGGTTTTCAAAATTTTGTGGAAAAATGTTTTGTTTTCCAAAAAAATAAGGTTGAAATAGTTAATACCCCATGTCTTTTACAACCATAATAAATACCTTGTTAGCGTTGGGAGGAAGTTTCAGTGGATTTTATCATAGGCCTACCAAATTCAAAAAGGAAGAATGCTAGTATGGTGCCTGTTAATAAAGTTACAAAGTGTGAACGCTTTTGTGCACTCCCTCACCCTTTTAATGCAAGTATAGTCATCGCATCTTCATGAAATAGTTCATAAGTTAAATGGAAATCCGAAGGTTATTATCAGTGATTGAGATCCAATTTTCGTTGGAAATTTTTGGAATGAACTATTTTATTGTATGGGTACCAAGTTGGATCACAGTTAATCCTATGATCCTCAATCCGATGGGAAAATTGAGATAGTGAACAAATGTTTTTAAGGATACCTTCACTACTTTGCATATAACAAACAAACACGGTGGGTGAAATAGTTACCCTTGGCAGAATGGTGGTACAGTACTTCCTTCCATACGCCATAAATAATTTCTACATTTATGGCACTTTATGGGTGCCATCATCCATCTATAATATCTCCATTAAAAGGAAAATCTGAATTTCAAGTCGCAGAAGATCGCCTAGAGCACCATCAAGTTCTCGTGTTGCTAAAGGACAACCTTGCTATTCCAAAAAATAGGATGAAACAACAAGGATATCAACATCACGGTGAAAGGAGTTTTGAAGAAGGGATTGGGTATTTATGACGTTGCAACCTTATAAACAAATGTCCCTCAAGAAACTAAATAAACATAAATCTAGCACCTAAGTATTATAGTCCTTATAATGTGATGCAAAATATTGGTAGTATGGATTACAATTACACCTCTCTTATTGGTGGCATTCCCAAAAACATACCACAGGGTCAAGAATGATTTTTTTTTGGAAATTCTTAAATTTGGTTTACAAAGTTTTGTGGAAAAATGTTTTGTTTTCCAGAAAAATAAGGTTGAAACAATTAATACCCCATGTCTTTTACAACCATTATAAATACCTTGTTAGCATTGGGAGTAAGTTTCAGTGCATTTTATCACAGGCCTACCAAATTCAAAAGGGAAGAATGCTAGTATGGTGCCTGTTAATAAAGTTACAAAGTGTGAACGCTTTTATGCACTCCCTCACCCTTTTAATGCAAGTATAGTCATTTCATCTTCGTGGAAATAGTTCATAAGTTAAATGGAATTCCGAAGGTTATTATCAGTGATTGAGATCCAATTTTTGTTGGAAAATTTTGGAACGAACTATTTTATTGTATGGGTACCAAGTTGGATCACAATTAACCCTATGATCCTCAATCCGATGGGAAAATTGAGATAGTGAACACATGTTTTTAAGGATACCTTCAGTGCTTTGCATCTAACAAACAAACATGATGGGTGAAATAGTTACCCTTGGCAGAATGGTGGTACAGTACTTCCTTCCATATGCCATAAATAATTTATGCATTTATGGCACTTTATGGGTGCCATCCTCCATCTATAATATCTCCATTAAAAGGAAAATCTAAATTTCAAGTTGCGGAAGATCGCCTAGAGCACCATCGAGTTCTCAAGTTGTTAAAGGACAACCTTGCTATGCCAAAAAATAGGATGAAACAAACAAGCATATCAACATCGCGGTGAAAGGAGTTTTGAAGAAGGGATTGGGTATTTATGAGGTTGCAACCTTATAAACAAATGTCCCTCAAGAAACTAAATAAACATAAATCTAGCACATAAGTACTATAGTCCTTATAATGTGATGCAAAGTATTGGTAGTATGGATTACAATTTGGAGCTCCCTTCATTTTTAAGGGTACACATTGTTTCCATGTGTCTTGGCTAAAGAAGGTAGTAGGAAACAACATCCCAATTCAAACTATCTTGTGAGAGCTTTATGAGGAATCAAAAGTCATATTGGAACCTGAACAAATCACAAACACAATAACCACACAACTACACAATTAAGCTATTACTAGGTACCTCATCAATAGGAAGAACTTACCAATTGAAGATTCAACATGGGAATATGTGTCCTGCATATAAAAGCATCCACAACTAATCAAGCATTGAGAACAACACTTATCAGAATGGGAGGGCCATGTTATGCCCTAAATGTTGGAAGATTACCCCATATATCGTGGCTCAGTACATATTATTGATGTCAACTTGGGTTTACTCGTGGTAATTTCGTTAGTCTTATTACATTACTTATGTCGACTTTTGAGGTAAATGACAATGAACTCCCTTATATTTTGATGAATCTCATCCCATAATCAACATTGAAAATGGTCAGTTTTACGAATGGTGAATGACATTGTACATTTATATTGTCCATTAACTGCATCTTATTCAAAAACAAGGTACTTCTAAGTGACAATGTTTTTCGCAACAACTATAAAGAGGCAATAAAAATGTTGAAAATGTTGGGTGTTGAGTACATATAATATCGTGTGTGTCCCAATGATTGTATTCTATATAGAGGAAAATATGCACAAAAAGGGATATGTCCAAAATGTGGGCATGATAGGTACCAAATATCGAGAAATAAGTGTAAATCGCATGGTCCTCCCCATAAGATATTGAGGCACATGTATATAATCCTAAGGATTCAAAGGCTATTTTGTTGCAAAGAATTTCCTATGGTGCAGTGACGACATGCCTTGCATTGAAGTGAGGATGGAGTTATGTGAATCCTAGTAGATGCAATATCCCTTAATCGTATAGAGGATAAATGGTGAGATAAATTCTAGGATGGAGTATGGAGCTTTTGATTGAGCATACCCATGGATGGAATCAACCCAATTTCCCTCCAAAACACCAACTATTATGTTTTTCCTATAGTAGTGATCAATAACAATATCCCCCATTGTTTTTTAGGAAAAATGAACATCTTAGCTTGGATCTTATAGCTATTGGTAGAAGACAAGTGCAGAATATGGATTTTTACCTACAACCATTGATCAATGAATTGAATAAATTATGTGAATATATACCACTATATGATGTATCAAGGCCCATCCCAACAGAGAATAGTTTTACGTTGTAACACATCTAACATACATATATAACAATCATATTTAACAAACACATCTATAAAAAAGCATGAACATTCACATCTAATATCACCTAATATCATTTAAGATAAGCATCAACTAGTTACATCTAAAAACAATTAACATCATCTAACATATCGTCATCATAATTTTCAACACTTAACAAACATAAATGCTGGGATACCTAGTAAACATAAACATACAAACATAATCATATCATCATAACCATAACGCAACAACAAATCTTAACCATAACACAAAAACAAATCTGTGTTTAGAGTCCATATAGATAGAGAACCATTTTAAATTGTAGATATATATGAACACTTTTTAAAGATATTTGGGCAAACTCTAAAACTAGATAATTAATTTCTGTATTCTTAAAAGTTATTTTTTCAATCAAATTTCTTAGCAAAATAAATATCATCTTTTAAATTACTACTTAACATAATCAATAAATAACCAACATAATATTGATTTATGCATTTAAAACATTACGTTCAAGATTATGGGTGATTGATGTTCATACTTGTCAAATATATATGGCCTATGATGGTATTATATTAGAATATCTTCATTATGCCGAAGTTATGCCGAAAGTGTATATATGTTAGAATTTTGGCGTGGACTACCATCTATGTTTTTTCATCTAGGGACGAGAGCGAGACAAGTGTACTGTCCCATTTGATTCTATGGATGTCATCCAAGATTAAACGAGAATGAGGCAAGTGTACTGTCTAGATTGATTCTATGGCTGCCGTTCACAATTAATAATTAATAATTTCAAAAAAAAAGAAAAATAGCTTAATTGGCATGTGATAAGTATAGTTAGTGATAGTTGTAAAAATTAGAATTAGTCGTCAACTATTTGATTATTAGATACAACTACGAGATTAACTCCCTCGATTATTAGATACAACTATTAGCTTAACTCCAATGATTCTAGAACTATTAGCTTAACTTCAACTCTAATCATAGTTATATTGGATAACTATTAGCTTAACTATTCGATACACTATTAGTTTAACTCTAATGATTCTACAAATATTAGCTTAACTTCAACTCTAATCACTTAAGGCTTAGTCCAAGTGCATTTGTCATCTAGGAGTCTAGCTAATGTGAGTTATGTAAGAGTCGAACTCGTAATAAAATAGTGGGAACTCCTAATAAACTCCTCCAAATTCCTAATAAACTCCAACATCTCGTAGTTAGACATCTAACTAATATACAATTCATATTACATGTTTGGGTTTTCCATATAGATATAATTAGGTTTTTTATTCTAGCAAACTTCAGCTTCAACTATTCGATTATTAGATACAACTATTCAATTATTAGCTTAAATACATTGATGATACAACTATTAGCTTAAATTCAACTCCAATCATGACTTTTACTTCAATTGCAATTGCCAATATATTAATTTTTAAATTAACTATTAGATACAACTATTAACTTAACTCCAATGATTATACAATTATTAGTTTAACTTCAACTCTAGCCATTGTTATATTGCGTAAATATTAGATTAACTTCAATGATTCTACAACTATTAGCTAAACTTCAACTCTAATCGCAGTTATATTGGATAACTATTAGATTGTTTCAATAGTGATACAACTATTAAAATAAATTTAGATGAACTCCATCTCTTAGCATGAGAAGTTGACCTTGATTGTAGTGAAACCATGCACAAGAAAAATCACTTAGATAATGTGCAAATTATGTGACAGTTGAACTCCATATGGCACTTGGAAGTTGAGTTAATGTGCATAAGGCATAGCCTAATATTTATATTAACTTTTAAATTAACTATTAGATACAACTATTAGCTTAACTCCAATGATGATACCACTATGAGCCTAGCTTTAACTATGGGCTTAACAACCATAAATTAAGTTGTCGTTATATTAGCTTAACTATTAGATACAAGTAATTAAGACATTCTTTAGTAAAAAAGCATTATCAATATGTCAAATATATACCTCTCACCGTATTTCAAACATATTAATCTTAGTAATATGATTGCTCCTAGTAGTAGAATAGTGCAATTGCATCGATACATTTATGGTATGACTCTTTTCTGGAACTCTTGCTTGTTACTATTCCGTTATCAAAATAATTTACCAAGAATACAAGGGCCAAATCAAAAATTTTGGTGGATTGTCTTGCTATTTTTAAAATATTGTTGTCAATGTTCTTCCATGAGAGATTCAATGAATAGTCCTCAAGTTTCTCTAACCTTAGACTGGTTGAATATGCATTGCATTGTTGCAACTACTGTAAATGTGGAAGTCCATTTAATTTTGAACACATAACAAATCTTTGTTGTGCAATGGCTATAGTATGTGCTCGAGTTTCTCTAACGTGAGATTGATTGAACATGCATTGGCTCTCATGTTTTTTTTTCAAATTTCTATTGCGGGAAGGCGAGAAATCTATTATCATTGACTAAAGAAAATAAGTAAAAAATAAATAAATTACTACTCACAATATGTGTACCATAACTGTAACAATTAAAGTATATCATTCTTCATGTACATAAAACAAAAATAAACAAAACACTTAACCATAATCCTTCATTCATTCATTCACACAATTGCATAAGATTATACATCTATAAATAAATGCATAAAACCAAGCAAGTTAACAACTCACCTAGCAAATAGGAAGGCGTCAAGCACATGAGCAGTACTCAAAGCATTGAAGAGAACACTAGGCATCAAACAAATAAGGAAACCATTACTGGAAGGTGATTTAGACCAACAGTGATCTAATCTCTCATTGAAAGGGACTTACATCATTCGGGTACAGAAAAAAGCTCACAGAGAGAATAGTAACGAGAGAAATTTGTTCAGAAATCTCTATATTCACAAAACCCAAGAAAATAAAATCCAAAGCTCTCTATTAAAATGCAACAGCTCCAAAATTGTAACCATGGATCTCTCAGCTTGGAGAAACATCTAAAGTCATTAGAAAACTCACCCATCATAGAAAGAATGTAAAAGAAGCATCTAAAGTCATTAGAAAACTCACCCATCACTGAAAAATGTAAAAGAAACAGAAATTTGTTAAAAAATGAGTAAATTCACAAAACCCAAACAAATAATTTTGGAAACCGCCCTATAAAAAAGCAACATTTCCAAAATCATTGATCTCTATGGTTGGATAAGCCTCATCTAAAGAAGTGTTTGGACTCGTGTTAAACTAGAGTAGTCAAACAACACTGTAAAGCTACAAGTTTTATTAAATAGATTTTTTCAATCATCAAGATCCATTAAAAGTCTTTTCACAAGTTAACTCATCAAAATTATAACACATTGAAAATCATTGCACATTGGAGACATAAATTATTCTGGAAATTCACATGGAAAACCAATACTCTAATAGTAACTGGGTCTTAATTAACAAATCTCTGATTACAATAACCAACCAACATTATAATAATGACTCCGTCTTAATTCACAAATCTCTGAAATGTCTATTACAAACAATACAGCTAATCATTTGTATAAACCATGAAGTGCTGTGATTTCTATATAAGTCATTTTCCTTGGAGCTACCATGCTGAAAACCAAAAGGGGAATATGGAAGTCTACCTATTTGGGAATAGGAAAGTCTCTACCATGCCCAAAACTCACCCATCACAGAAAGAATGTAAAGGGAACATAATTTTGTTGAAAAAATGAGTAAATTCATCATTTAATTTTGAAAGTAATAGTATGTTCTCATGTTGTTATTGCAACTACATGACAATTGCATAAAATTATACATCTATAAATAAATGCATAAAAGCAAGAAAGTGAACAATTCACCTAGCAAATAAGCAAGGCGTCAAGCACATGAGCAGTACTCAAAGCAATGAAGAGAACCCTAGGCATCAAACAAATAACGAAACCATTACTGGAAGGGGATTTAACAGTTAAATAGATCAACATCCGTCTAATCTCTCATTCAAAGGGAGTAACATCTTTAGGGTAAAGAAAAAAACACACAGGGAGAATAGTAAAGAGAGAAATTTGTTTAGAAATCTCTATATTCGCAAAACCCAAGCAAATAAATTTCCAAGCTCTCTATAAAAATGCAACAGCTGCAAATTTGTAACAATTGATCTCTGAGCTTGGAGAAGCATCTAAAGTCATAGAAAACAGCTTGGAGAAACATAGAAAGTCATTAGAAAACTCACCCATCACAGAAAGAACTTAAAAGAAACAGAAAATTTGTTAAAAATGAGTAAATTCACAAAACCCAAACAAAGAAATTTGGAAACTGCGTTTTAAAAAAAAGCATCATTGATCTCTGAGCTTGGATAAGCCTCATCTAGAGCAGTGTTTGGACTCCTGTTAAACTAGAATTGTCAAACAACACTGTAAAGCTACACTGTTAACACATTGAAAATCATAGCACATTGGAAACATAAATTATTCTGAAAATTCAAATAGAAAACTAATACTCTAATAGTAACTCGGTCTTAATTCACAAATATCTGATTACAATAACTAAACTACATTATAATCATGACTCGGTCTTAATTCACAATTCTCTGAAATGTCTGATTGCAATACAGCCAATCATTTTTATAAACCTTGGTGTGATTTCTCTATAAGTCATTTTCCTTGGAGCTACCATACCCAAAACAAAAAAGGGGAATATGAAAGTCTCCCTACGTGGGAATAGAAAGTCTCTACCATGCCAAAAAAAAAAAGGGAATAGGAAAGTCTACCTGCTTGGGAATAGCAAAGTCTCCTTGCTTCGGCATTTTAATAGAAAAATGTCAAAGGAAATATGATAAAAAAACACTATTCGAAAGTAGCAGGAAAGAAACCACTCTTTGAGAGCTTACGAAGGATAGCCTTTGTTACCTTCGGCTTCTGGAATCCATAGACAGAGTCGCACGACTTATTCAGATTGACAATGCGTTGATAATGACCCTCATTCTCAGGGTGGATCACCGCCATCTGTTTGTAAGCCTCCATGCTTGTGCAATCTAAAAGCAGACGTTGAATGTCACCAGGGCAAGTTGCAACCACTGCTTCTTTGACAATTGCGAGATTATTGAGATATTTTCTGTAAGTGTATTCTTCATATTTGTTGTGATTGCATTCATCTAAATTTAGCTGGAGCCGGGCAAGATATGGGAGAATAAGCGAAGATCGAATCCAGATGGAACACAGTTCTCCCAATCTCCCTGGCTGAGATTCCAACCAACCATCCACTTCGTAGGAAAGCTTGCCCATGGCTTCCACGGCTATGCTACTTCGGCCAGAATTCGGATTCTTCTTAGAGGGACCAGCTTTGAAATAGGCCGAAAGGATCTTTTCATAAATAGTACTTTTCGGATTTTCAAGGGCGATTATACTTACTTCTAACTGGCATCGTTCGCAGAGACAGTCGAATCCCCACGTCCTGCAAGCAGCCTTGCGAAGATGGTACGGAAGAAGAACGTTGAAATAGGGGATGGTGATCTCTTCGCCTTTATTGATGTCGTTGGTCGCATGAATACTCATCATATCGCCGGCGCTGATTCTGGAGGCGCTTGGCAGGCAGGAATGGTTGATGAGAGACGGAATCAGCCAAATGCCGTGGTAACACCTATTTTCAACAGGATTCATCCAATAATTTGTGTTTTCTGGAGACATGTCATCAAACTCGACTGTCCTTAAGATACGGAGAATACCTTCAGTGCCGAGCTTCTCAATATATACACGGATAATCTTCTTCACCGAAGTAAACGGATCTTGAGCATAGTCCAAGGCGAAGTCCGGCAATATAGGAATGGATGTGCTGCCGCCTGGAAGGGTCGAAGGAAAGGAATAACCGGA
Source organism: Pseudotsuga menziesii (assembly GCA_001517045.1). Taxonomy (NCBI): domain Eukaryota; kingdom Viridiplantae; phylum Streptophyta; class Pinopsida; order Pinales; family Pinaceae; genus Pseudotsuga; species Pseudotsuga menziesii. The sequence goes on from LPNX010225498.1 coordinate 132,232, forward strand.
TTGCATCGACAGATGCTTCCTGGTTGATCGCATCTTCTACATTCTCAACAAGACCGTTGGCCATGGGATCGTGGATGAATTGATCACTCTTATAATCATGGCACCTGGCCAAAGCCTTGCAAATAAGCACTACCGTGCCAGTTTTCAAAAACTTTGTTGCGACCAATCCTCTGCCCTGTCCTTTGGCTGACTTTTTAATCACTACAGGTCCTATGAAATCTGCGTCTGGTTTGCAATCTTTTGGGCTTTTCGGAATACCCGCTATGGCTTCGCCAATAAGGTAATATTCGATACACTTTTGCCAATAGAAAGGAACGACAGATTTAGGCGTTCCTGACCTGCAAGACGGTAAAAAGTCGTCCATGAACCAATAAGCATCCCTATAAAACCCTAAAGATATTAGCGATTCAATTCGCAGGCACAAAGCTTGCATAATCATTTGGGGAGAATCATCCAATTGAGAAGAGATCACGCAGCAGGTCCCCGCGTCTTGGAGCGCCTCAGAATAGCGACCAAGTCCAATATACGCCCGCCATCTCTTGCAGTGCAATTGGAAACGAAGTAACATCCTATTTGTTGATAGCCAAAACCGAGCCAACTAAACTTGAGTTTAGCGCTCAGTCAATATTTAAAAAATAATTTCACTTTTCACTTTTCACTCTTTATTTTTCACTCCGACGGAGTTTTACTGCGACCACCTTTTTACTTTCGACCAGAATTGGAAGCTTCAACCTTCGACCAAGTTTGGGAGCTTCGACCAAGGTGGTAGCTTCGACACAAATTTGGTAGCTTCAACCTTCGCCTAGTTTGGGAGCTTCGACCAAGTTTGTGCTGAATAAATTTCTTAGTCTAAAGACTCAAGAAATTACAAATGATTTTACCTGTGAGTAAGATGAAGTAAACTACCCACGTTTACAAATCCAAATAACTTATGAAATATATATATGCTCAAATTTATAGGAAGATTTGAGTCGAACAAGGTGCCGTAAAACTTGAACTTTCACGCGGTGAGATTTCTATGGGTTCTTGTTCTTTTACTTATCAGTAATAATAAAAGACATTTACAGAAGTAAATCTGGAAACATGTGCGGCCAAATAATCATGAATTAAACCACAAACTATTTCATATATTAACTATGCGGAATTACAAGATAATACAAACTTGTCTGTTACAAACTCGTCGGACCACAGAGCTTCAGCTCTCCGACTAAATCACATGCACAGAAGCTTGAGCTTCGACTTCACTTTAACACCTTGAATCCTCTGCTGGTTTGCGTAACTGTATATCTTTTTCTGTGTATCTCACTCTGTGTTTGATTTACAATGTGCATCTTCTATTTATAGGCAATTCTGAAAA